>CATIWR010025186.1:0-23092 GCA_949677035.1 Omphalea diandra
GTTTTTCCCTCAAATCAGACCCTAATGGTCTGTATTTTATCTTAAATAAGTCAACAGATTGGGGCTGATTTCCTATTGGTTGAAAGTTAAAAGTTTTGCTTTTAGTCCCTCTTCTTCACTCATTAAGCACATCCATCCATCCATCCATCCATCTCCTAATTCCTAGATACTCCATATACTTTTAATTAAGCTCTAAAACACCATTATTTATGATATTATAACATGCACACAACATAAAATAATTTGCCATACAACTATACAAACACTACATATATGTTCAAATGTCCCCAAATGCAATGACACTTCTAAATGATTATTTATCTAATGCATATGCTCATGTGATAATGCTAATGAATATGACTAGGGATGTTACATGAAGGGTCCTCTAATTTGAGGTGAGCCTTCGTAACAAAACAATGAATGCTAACATGCCTAAATTTCATGCAATAATGGCATTGGAGTTTAGGCTTAGGAGTCTTCCTCCTATGCACAAACTTAGTATGAGCAGAAGGCCTTCTCATATTTTGATTATGTGAGTGAATGCATGTGTATATGTGATGAAAAGTAGTAGGGAATTGTTTGTGAGTGTGAGCATGCTTTTTATTGTACATGTAGGCATGATTAGCTCTTTGAGTCTTGGCTCTTGATCTTGGGGGAGCCTTTCCTTTTCCCTTAGGCTTAGGAGGCTTAATGCTAAGAGCATTTTTCTTCCCAATCACCTCAACACTTGAGGTTTGAGGTTATGATGATCTAACAAATGTAGTATGTGATGATGAGGAGGCTCCATTAAAGCCTAGACCATGTCAAATAAATGGTGGCCTTTATGACACAATCAATGTGTCTAAGGTTTCCTTTCCTTTATGGAACTTAGAGATTAAGCTTCTAAGCTCAATGACTTCTCTTTTTAGATAGTCATTCTCTTTTCTCAATGAAGCCAATGAAAAAGATGATATAGAAAGATTTTCTGCAGATTTTTTGAGCTCGTCATTTGATGCTCTCAATTCGCTTACAAGATAATTAAGGGATTTACAATCATCCTCTAATTTTCAACATTTTTTCTTATAATACTTCATTTGTGACTTGTATTTGTCACATCTCATAGTAAGAGCCTCTATAAGCTCTTCATCTATCTCATCAAAATCATCTAAATCTGAATGAGAGTGGGATGAAGTACTTACCTAATTTGGAGAATCTTCTTATGACATAAAGCAAATGTTGGCAACTTCTCTTTCTTCTTCATCTTCACTTGAGCTATCATCCCAAGTGGCTGAGAAACTCTTCTCTTCTCCTTGTCCCATCTCTTCTTCTTCTTTATTTTAGGATAATCGTATTTGATGTGGCCTTACTTGCCATACTCATAGCAAGTGACTTCATTAGATCTCTCTCTAGGATTATGAGTTATTTTCTTAAAGCTTCTTCTCTCTTTTCTTCTTCTAATAAACTCCTTTATCCTTTTTAAGAGCATTGCTAGCTCTTCTTCTTCTTTGTCACTCTCTTTATCACTAGAGGTTGTTTCTACCTCCTTCTCCTTGGTTGAAGATTTGAGTGCCAAGGTTCTTCTTTCTTTTTCTAATTTTTCTCTTTAGCCTCTTAGTTTCATCATTTTCTCATCCTTTTATAAGGCCAACTCATGAGTTAAGAGTTTGCTTATCTACGCATTCATAGGAACCTTTCTAATCTTTAGGATGGACTCTTGAATGTTGCACACTATTGTACCAAACTTATCTAATATAAGAGTTTTAAGGATTTTTGTATTTACCTCATAGTTGGCAAAAGTCCTTCCAAATTTCTTCATGGTAGCGACAATGGATAGGAGTTTATTCATCATTTTGGTGATGTTTTCATCGTTTTTTTTATCATAAATAGCTCCCATTCTATCACGTACATCGACAATCAACTTGATTTAACTAGTATCATGCTTTCATGATAGTTTTCAAGAATATTCCAAATGGCATGAGTTGTTTGGCAATGTTGCACTCTTCCAATCTCTTCCCTAGAGAGAGAGAGCTTAGAAGAATGGTCATTGTTCTCTTGTTTTTATCATTTGACCTCCTGTAAGCTTCAACCCAATCTTCCCTTGGAATGAGTTTTTTAATACCATCCACTACTTTAGAGGGTGGCTTCCATTCATTGACAACTGCATCCCAAAGGTCCACTACATTTTTATCAAGATAAATCTTCATCCTATACTTCCAATGAGTATAGTTGGATCCATCAAAGTAGGGCTTGAGGTGTGAGTGGATTCCCTCTTGTGCCATGAACTTTGCTCACCCAATTAAGGTTTGTATGTGAGACTTGGCTCTAATACCACTTGTTTGCCCTAAGCACCAAGAAAGTGAGTGGGGTTGAATTGGTGTTTAAAAAAATTAAAATGACGATAAAGAAGAGTATAAAAGAAGACACAAGATTTATAGTGGTTTGGATATAATCGATCCAACGTTCACTCCCAAATTCTTTGCAATTGGATGTTTCACTAACTTAAAATAGTGTTTCCAAGCTCACACCAAACTTTTACACTTTGTATTTTCAAGGCTCACATAACAACCTTTCTTATAAGTGTTTTCTAAGGCTAACACTAAAACCCTATTAAGTGTTTTCACATACTCACACTAAAACCTTTCTCTAGTATTTTTATAGGCTCACACTGAAACCTATTATAATTGGTGTTTATGCTTACACCAAACAATCACTTAAAGAATCAAAAGAATGAGTAGCAAAGATGCAAAAGTTTTGTTACAAATTTATGAATTCTCTTACATTTACATATGTTTGATGGAGTATTTATAACCCATACCCACCAAAGAGATGTTACATTATAAAGCTCATTAAATCTCCAAATCATGCTAGGCAGATTCTACATTAATTATATGATAGGAGAGAGTCGCAGTCGTTATTGAAGATTCACGGTCGCAATATTCCAATTTCCATACAGGAGCTAAAAATTATGGAAAAAAATATCTTTTGTGTCTAATGGCTAGTCCATGTGTCATCTCCTCATTGGTCCATCAAGAAAATATAGTCGTTGCTTTCTAACTGCCCACAAAAGTCGTGGTTGCGATTATTCTTTGTACAGAGCACGACTCAGGATGAGAATTCTTTTGTTTGAAAGACAATCTTCTTTTTCTTGAATCACGGTTGCTACCCAAAATGTCACCCTCACGAATTTTGTTCTTTAACAGATACTTGGAACACTTGACATGATGTGGCTATGGACCCGGTTCCCTCCTTAGTCACTATGAAATTTGTGGTCGTGAATGACATGCGACACTGACCGTAAATTTGTTTTTTGTTTGACACTCCCATATTTGGATGAATTGCGATAGAGATGATCCTTGCGAATTCGTTTAGCCTAGTTTCACTATATTCTTAAGCTATGTTGCGGTCGTGAATTATAAGTCACTTACTGCAAATTTGGATGAACTTTGCCTTCTTGAAGATTATGAACTCCATCAAACTTCCACATGAAAAACTAACTTAATTCTGTGAAACAACACTTAATTGAAACATTAGGATCGATCAATCTCCTTTGTCAAAATCAAAAGAGGTCCAAGACTTAGGATTAATCATAATATTAGTGCATTTTGAGGTGCCTAATCTTTTTCCTAAGTCATACACAATTTCAAACCCAATCTTTGATGGGATGAAAATGAAATGGGCCTTCTAATTGACTTAGATTATGTTTAGATTTTGTCTTTCTTAGATTATTGTCTCAACTAAAGTTGGTGGCAACCCCGCATTTCTTAGGAATAGTACCAATGTATTATCTTACTTTTAGTCCCCTGATGACCATCATTTTGGACTTAGGGCTTTGAAATACCACAATGCCTAAAAGGACCCTACATTGGTCCAATCACATGCCATTCCTTAGGGTCATTACCAATGTAAAGTCCTACGTCTTTTTGATCCCCCATTGATCGATAAAAGGATAAAGTCACAAGCAAGATTTCACTAGTTCAAACAAAATCGCTGAGGTGCTCGCAATACTATATTGGCCAACCAATCTTGATATTGTACCTCTAAGATGAAACCTGCATGGAGTAACTTATAGACTCTTTGGTTATGGCCTTTTAATGTTTAAGGGCATGATTTCTTCTTTTATTCTTGATTAGTTTAACTGAGTTATCTATGTTTAGCTTATGGGCTATGATTGAAAGGTCTATTCTAGTAATGTTCGAAAGGGACCATGTGAAAGTGTTCAAAGTTTCTAGTAGGGCCAAGTTGATATCTACTTTAATAAGCTCCGACAATTATGTTTTAATTCTTATTACTTGTCTTTCGTCTACCTTAGTGGTTTTAGATCGTCAATTGGCTTGGTTGTCTTAAAAATGTCATTTGGCAGAGCATTTATCGACTCAATAGAAATGGTGTGATTAGCCTCTCTCAGGATGTTCATATATGTTTCTCAGGCTATCTTTCGATTCCCTTGGGCCACTACTACACCTTGTTTAATGGGGATCTTCATTGTCATGTATATGATAGAAGTACATGCAGCTATGCCTTATAAGATTAGTCTTCCAATAATAGCATTGTAAGCAAAAGGGATGTCTATAATCATCAATACAACCTTAAACTTCTTTATAATATTTGAGTCCTTTAATTCCATGTTGAGTTATGTGGATCCCATCACATTCAGTTTAGTGTCAGCTAAATCCCTTAAGGAAGTTCAAACCAGCCATAACTTTTTTTAATTTGAGTGCCTTATATGCCTTGGTGATCATTGTATTGACTGAGTTGCCTTATGTGTGTAATTTAACATGTATAATTAAGTCAAATTTGTAGGATATTTTATGATTTTCTTGGTTAAATTAGCTAGTAATTTTATTCATCACATTAATTTTAAGATTTGGCTACCTAATTTGGGTTGTGATCAATTTTATTAGGTTTTCAATGTTGGGAGAGGACTTGGCATATCTATTTAGGTAAATGCATGTCACGCGCTTGACAAACATCATGCACATGACACATCCTTCTTTGTGCTGAGTATGAGGGTGTCCTAAGACAATTTACTATGGTGAATTTCATTATCATGCACGTGACAATTAGTTAGTGGCATGCACAAGGATCATCATAGGTGTGACTTGAGGAGCCATTCATCTATTTTGTTTGTCACCCACGTAACATTATTCCAATTCAAGCTCTTTTTATTTGATGCATTAAGGTCAACTATAGGGGATATAAATAGGAGGAAATCATTCATTTAGGGAATTTTTGACAAAAGAAACAAAGGGATAAAAAGATTGAACATAACTTTTTTTTTGGCTTTTTCTTCATTCCTTTATATTCATTTGCATTTCATTATCTTTTGGTCTAAACTTCTATAAGATCAAACTTGGTGTTTAGTTTTATTATGTTTATGGATAACTAAAAACTCAACTAGAGTGATGGGTGTAACCTAATGGAATTGCTTTTGATATCACTACTTAATTTCTTATATTCTTCATCATAATTTTGGACTTGTCCTTCTTTGTGCTAGTTTTGAATTATATGACTGATCACCATATAATTTTCATCTTAAGGTTTATGTGATGAACTAACTAGTGAAATATAAACCTAGATATAGAAGATCAAATATAGACATAAAATATCAAATACACATATTTAGGTAAATAAATATATCTAAATCTTTATGGTGTATTAATTGTGATTTAATGGATATAATAAAAATTTTTTTTGATGATTAGCTATTTATTGATTAGATATAACTTAATGACTTAACAAAGTATTAAGATCATTTATAAATAATTGCACTAAAAAATCAATTGGGTATTGACAATCATTAGTTAATTCTCAGTAGGTGAAACCCTGAGCTTTAGTGCTTTAAACATATGATTTACCTTTAACTAATTTAGTTGTTATTGATTTAATCTCATTTTCATTTTCACTTTCATTATTCTTATGGACTAAGAAGAATTAAGCAAATAGTAAAGAGCATTGTCTTTATAGGTCAACGTTAATAAATTATTTATGCTATAATTGAAATTATACACTTATAGATAATTCCCCCATCAAATTTTTGCCTCTATTGCTTAAGACAACGAAACTTTATTGTTATTCATTAATTTTTGTTTCCACTTTAAGCTTATTTCTTCCTTTTATTTTTTATGTAGTTTATGATCATAGAAATCAAGGGCTACTGAAAAGTCTTCAATTCTTCCATTAGATCTAAAAATGGAAAATACTTGCAAATCTAATAGAAAGCAAACAAAGTAAATAATGGTTAGGAATCTAAGAAACCCATTAGATGCACACCTTACACATGCTATTATGATGGCCAATCTACCTATCACTCTTTGGTTGAAAGACATATAAAGACATGTAGTGGTTACTAATCCATCCTATATTTAATTGAGTGATGCAGAAATAAATTATGAATTAAAATCCATTCATTTAATGGTGATGCATTAATTCAATGGACTAAGCACTAAAGTCATACTCACTTTCATTAAGGAATTCTATAATGCAATTTTCACTCAATGGGTTGGTAAAAGGAGAGCTTATAAAGAGGTACTTCCTATACTGCATGAAGGGCGATGCTAGTTCTTGGTTGCTGAATTTACATGTGGCATCGTTATCCATATGGGATGATGTTTATAATGCTTTCATGCTAAAATATTATTCGCTTTAAAATAATTTAGACTTGTAGAACAAAATATACCTTTACACAAAGAGAGGGAGAACCAACCATTCCATTAGACATAGGAGAAGTTCAAATTACTATTCGTTCAATGCCCATATCACTTGTTTTTAAACTACCTTCTTACTTAATTTTTCTATGATGGGTTGACTATTAATGGCCAAGCTTTAATTAATACTACTATTGGTGGATACTATGGTGACAACACAGTTGATAAGGTCATAAAGATTTATAAAAACTTGGCGATAAACTCTTAACAAAAAGCAAGTAGTGAAAAAAGAGCCAAAATTTATGACATTAGTGCATAAACAAACTTGGCATCATAGGTGGCAAATTTAACCAAATAAGTCTAACTCATGATCAATAAAAAGACATTTAAAATCAACAGGTGTGCTTATTTGCAATGTATGGTCATAATGTGAATGTTTATATGAGTTTACATGCAGTTATGCTTAGACTAGAAAAGGTGAATTACACAGTTGATTATAGGAGAAAACATTTGTGTAATGATCCATTTTTCAATACCTGTAATTTTGGTTAGAGGAATCACCCAATTTTTTCGTATAGGGATTAAAATGCAATGAAACCCATAAGACCTCTAGGATTCCAACAACAACATAGGCCTTAAGTTTAAGCTCAAATAGCTATGAGTGCCTTAGGTTTTGTGGTTTTGCTCGAATGAGTGAAATCTTATTTGCGACTCCATCCTTTTATTGACTAACAAAGGATCTAGAGGATGAGATCTTTACATTGGTAATGACCCCAAGATACGACACGTGAATGGACCAGCAAGGGGTCTGTTTTAGGCCTTACATGATGTCAAAGCCATTAGTTCGATTGGTGGTCATTGGGGGACTAAGATGGGATATTATATTAGTACTATCCCTAAAAAATATGGAGTCACCACCTGACTTTGGTCAATATAAGGATTTAAGAAAGGTAAAATTTAAACCTAAACTAAGTCAATTAGCAGACCCATTTCATTTTTACCCCATCATAAATTGGGTTAAAAAATTAGGTACAGCTTGGGGAAGGGGTTAGACACCCCTAAACCACTCAGATATTGGGGTATAGTCTTTATGCATCTTTGGTTCACTTTTAATCTCTTTCCTAAGTTATTGATTAGTCTAATTAATGACTTTAAACACACATGTAACCATAATTCACTTAGACAAGTCGAGTCATCCACTCAAAGGGGTAGGGGCTCATGCATCATGACAAAGGGCAATCATGCACTTCATTATCCATTCATAACATTCTAAAGAGGGGAGTAGGAAAATATGACATGGCATAAGAGTTTAGCATGCATTATCATCCATCGATTTAAGCATAATCATTGATAATCATATAGGATGATATTCAAGACCAAACTCATAGTCTTTCTCAAGTAAGAATACTTACACCTAAAGAAAGAGAATAAGTTAGTGATTGACAAAAGGAAAGTAAGTAAAAGAAACTAAAAGAAATGCAAATAAAGTCCTAATGATCATCTTACCACATCTTCAGAGTCAAGGTACTTAAGCATGCGTTTAAGTCTATAATATCACATCCCTATATCATATGGATAATATGAAATAATTAAACACAAGTATATGTACCGTGAAAAGCAAGAATCATAACCATACAATACAAAGCCTAATATAGTATTTTCAATGGCCCAACGTTAGATCATCATGAAAGGATCCTAGGATTGATAAATCCTCTCTTTATATTACTTACAAAGAGCTAGATATCTATATGCATGGCTAACCATGGTCGGAATTAGTATGCAACTCAAAGAAAAGAAAGAAGTTCAAGGCTAAGGCACTAACTATGTATTCTAAGTATCAACACAATAAAAAAAATAGACTCTTAAGATCATTGGAACCTTAAATTCCTCATTTGGTCACTGTCCTAAATTATTAAAATAGAATCAAAACCATCACTAAACCAAAAATAAGATTACATGGAGCATTACATAAAAAAAGTTGTAAAACCACTTTAAAAATTATACTAAGATTCCATTTTAAGATGAATGGGAATCTTATGATGTTATTCCTCACCCCATTCTATTACTTGAACATTAGACCACCTAGAAAAGGGTGTTGTAAAAGACAAAATCGGAATGGAAAAGAGAAAAAATGACTTTACAAATCTGTCTACCAGTCAAACTAGATTATACAATCAAGGATGAAAGGTTATATATCCTAGAAATAGAGTTGTACAACCTATAATCAAGGTTGTACATCCCCTATTTCCTGAGTTTCTATAAATAGGAAAAAAAAATGGAGGTTTTTTTAAATGCCTTCTTTGATGATTTATTGCTCTCAAAAGTACATCATAAGTTTAATATCCTTTAAAATGCTTAAGGAATGCATAATGATTAAAGAGAAAAGTCCTAGTTCAAACTTATAGTAAGTTGGAAAGAACTAGATTTTGGAGTTTATATGTTAAACGATGTTTAATAGTTAATTTTGACAGAGTATTGTTAGGGTTGTCTAAGCCTCTCCCTCTCTTTAATCGAATGGGTATTTATAGGTGATGAATGAGTACAACATACCTTAAAATTGTTATTGTCGTCCAATCATAAAGAGGAGATTAATCTCTTATAATTAGGGTTTGCACATATGCTACACAACCAAGAATGGGTTGTACATCTATTTGCTAGGGTTGTATAGTCTTAGGGTTTAAAGGGCGATCAGTTCTAAAAGTTTCTAATGGCTAGGCTTAAGAGGGTGATATATAGCCCTATATGTGGGCTGTATAGCTTTAGTGAGCTAGGCTGGTAGCTTGAGCTATTGGTCTTAGGCTTTGTACTGGCCTCTTAGTTGTAGGCTTAGTTTTAGGCTTTTCCATAGCTTCTGAAGGCCTTTATTATTTCCTTGGGCAATTCCTCTTTGCATTTTAGGGATGTGTTTAGTTACTTTCATCATCGAGCTCTCCATCTAAAGGCTAAAAATTTGATGCTTATAGTTTGCCCGCTGCTTTATGGGGCTTAGAAAACAACATTCATGAAATGATTATTTAAATAATTATTGGCAAAGCAAGGTAATAAATGTAAATATTAGTAGGATACCCATGGATACAAGTCTTTAGCAGTTCATCGAGCAAATACTAAAGTTATTCTTATAGCTTTTTAGTAGGTACCAAGGGTTCTTGTATGCTTCTTAACAACTCTCTAATAGGTATTGAAGTGGTTCTGATAGCTCATTAATAGGTACCAAGTGTTCTTATATGTTTCAGCAATTTTCTAACAGATATTAAAGCTATTCTAGTAGCTTTATAGTAGTCACCAAGTGTATTGTATGTTTTAATAGCTTTATAACATGCACTAAACTAATTTTGATAGCATTCTAGCAGGTACTAGGTTTTTTATATGCCTCAGTAGCTTTCCAGTAGGTACTGAAGTTGTTTTGGCAACTTTATAGCGGGTACTAGGTGTTCTGTATGTGGCAATTGGCTTCTTCCACTGTCTTTAGGTCTTCTCTAAATAGGTGCTTTAGTCCTTTTGACTTATAACTTTGGCTCAAGGATGCCCACTGTGTGGTTCTTGTGTCATTTAAGCCTTTTCAGCACTTATAGAACTAACTCGACATTTTTGCATTTCTTTTAGCTATTTTGAAGGTTTATTTGTATTTCAAAGTAAATGACTTGAGTCTGGATGTTATGGGAACTATTTCATTAGGTTTTGACATTTCTGAAAAGGAGAAATTTTTTAAGGCCTTAGAGGTGTTCAAGTTAGTCATTAGAAAACATTTTGATAACTTGATTCAATTACAAAGCGTAGAGTGTTCTCTAGGTGTTTTAAAAGTAATGAGAGCATTATAGTAATTTACCTAATATCTTGGCTTTGGGAAATGTCTGAAGGTAATTTGGCATGTCAACTGATCATGTAGAGGGTAAAATTATCTTATCTAAATAAGGGCATTTTGGTAAGTTGGCAGCTCTTGGAATTTTTAGGAGGCTAGGGGCATCTTAGTAGTTTGGTTACTCTAGGGTTCTTTAGGAAGCTAGGGACATTTTAGTAATTTAGGTGTTCTAAGGTCATTTGGGAGTTTGGGGAATTTTAGTAATTTGACTGCTTTAGGCTCATTTGGGAAGCCTGAGACATTTTGGTAATTTAGGTGTATTTGAGCTTGAAAGGCATGGTTGGTCTTGGTAGGCAAGGGAAATAAGGTTAGATGAGTTAAAAGGTGAGGTGGCTCACAAGGACCAATTTGGGCTTGTTCACTACAAAGGGTCTATACAAACTAGCCAGGGTTGTACAACTCTAGTCCACTATATATACTCCTTGGAAAGCGATCTTCTTCATTTGCGTTATTCTTTTTCTCTCTCTTCCCTTTCTCTCTCAATGCTTCAAAGTTAGTTTTTAGGCCCCCTTAGCTTTTTAGGTGATTACCTTAGTTGAGTATCATGATAATGAGTTGTTCAACGTCCAGTAGGAGTTTCCTAATGACTGCCTTATGACACTAGATATTCTGGAGCGGCTACAATCCCAGTGAGGGTTCGCACGAATAAGTCCATTCTAGGGCACGACTACAAAGATGGTCCCACCTGACTTTCCTCCAACTGGCAACACACTGACAGACCATAACCTATAACTCCACCTCGCAAAAGCCGCCTCGAGAGCGGTAGACATTTTTCTCCTTTTATCTAAATTTATTTTATGTTCATTCTATCTCACCATCGTAGATCTTAAGTGTTACACCCTAATTTCCTTTTTACCTATGAACATTATGTTAACTTATAAAATATTCAAAGATAATTTCTAAGACACTCACCTTTATCTTAAGAGAAATATTATTCCTTACTTATCAGTCTGGTTAGTTATCTTAATTTGCGTGATCTTAGACTTTATTATGTGATTTGCACAAGGAATAATTAAAATTAATAAAACAACTCATGAATGATTAGACTGCATGCCTAGGATTGAAAATTTTTTAAAATTTCTTTTAGAAAACTATCTTCATAATTTTCTCAAAACTTGCAATTAATTCTCAATGACTAAGACTTTTTGCCTTCAAATTCAAACCTCTCTAATGCTTTCATTCTCTAACCTCTATAATTATGTAGAAAATATATACATATAGGTGTTTTCCATTATTTATTCCCCTTTTTCATTTACTTTTCTTTTCTTATAAAAGATTGTTGCCTTCTAAAAGGGAGACGGGGCTATGGGTCCTACTGGGGAGTGGGGCCATATGTTGCACTACCTGAAGAGGATATGGATTTGGATCTTTCTATGAATGCTACAATATAAGATGCAAAAGATTGATTTAATGATGATGCACGTATTAATGGAGCAGTGGATGGACACGACTACCTTCCATCTACCTTTGATTGGTGAGGTGACGATTACACCGAGGGACTTCATCTTCCTGAACTGGCTATGATTCATGGGTTTTTCATTTTACATAGATTTTGGTGTGCATTAGCCGATGCTTCAAAGGGCCTATTTGCTAAGGGTCATTAGCTATGTTCCCCTACTCAAGGGGTGCAGGAATTGGCGAGGTCCAGTATATTGCAAATTACAAATGATAGCTCTGAAGAGGTGATTAACAACCATGCATGTTGTTTGCTTTTGTACGAGCTATTAAGGGTCTTATTCTCGAGTGCTCTGTAGTGGTCGAGCTTTGCTTAGTACAAGTGTTAAAGGACTTAGGCTTACTACAACATTTTGACTAGGGTCTATGACATTGGTGTACCTTTATAGATATCTTGATCAATGCTCTCAGGATATGGGGTACATGTATGGTGTGTGGAGGGTTCTCATCATAAGTATCTCTCAATTCCTTTTTGTGTTTAAGTTCTATTTGATTGCTTTGAGACATATGTTATCTTTGTTAATAGGCATGAGGCATTGTGCTAGGCCTGTTGATAAGGCTTGACCCTAAAGATGTTGTCAATGTTGTCTACCTTCATTTCTCATGGTGGAGTTTCATATCTTATGAAAAGTCCTCCATCATTTCTTGGTGTGCTTGCCTGAACACGATTACTCTAGACTAGGTACTTCTACCTACACAAATAAAATTGTGAGTTATGATTATTTGTCTTTTATTACTTAGTTTTACACGTACAATGACTTTCCATCTTTATCACAACTACACCTTGACTGGAGGGGTCCAATGGAGATGTGGCCTCTAAAGATGGCAAAGGCAAATGATATCTCTTATGACCATCATTTGATGGTAGAGCCTTCCAGTCGGGAGTGGTACTTAGGAAAGCTCTTCTTTTCACTACCATGAAGGCCCATGGGAGCGACTTGTCCTATATCACCCACACAAAAGCCTATTTTAGGTGAGGGACCTTGAGGGTATAGAGCTCACTGTAACACAATGCTACTTGCCAAAGGGAACAACTATCTTTTACCAGTACTCTTTGCAGGTCTTGGATGGTTAAAGCACTCGTGGGGAGTCTTCCTTGTGATAGTTGGCTATTTGAGCATTCCTTTAACATGCACTTAATGAGGGGATTATCTAGCAGCATAGGGGTTGAAGGATTCCTTTAACATGCGCTTGACAAGGGGATTATCTAGTAGCACAGGGGTTGAGGCACCACTGCATAGGCTACACGATGATTTACAGCTCTAGCTCCCACGCCCGATGTTACTTCTACTTAGGGTTGCAAACAGGCTCATAGATTAAGTTCAGGAAGCACAGAGCCTGTAGTGGTAGGTGACCTAACTTTCATGCTAGATAGTTTAGTAGAGTCATACATGACTTCTTTGACTAGGCCCATGATGTTGTAGTGGATTATCCGGTATGCTTGTACATTTGAGCTGACTGATACCACCTATGTAATGTTTCCTTATACCTTGATTATGATGTGAGCTTTATTTATAAGGATGATTTTTTTTTTCTTTTCGCTAATTCCTTATATATATAGGCTAAGGCTATGGTCGATTTGATTACTGCCCTGAAGAGGGCTATGACACAACAAACACATTCCATATAGGTTAGTAAGGGAAAACAAAAGCAATGCATGTTCATGATTTGTGTTTTATGTCCTATTCATCCTAGCCTTTGTGTTTCTTGCAGGAGACAATCCAATGCTTTAACCATGAGATAAGAGAGATGTATCAACATTTTGTGAAGGCTGAGGTAGAGATAAAGTCCTTACCTTAAGCAGTAACGGAGCACGAGTATGTGGCAATGAATGGCGAGGCTAAGAATTTCAAGGTGACCCTCTCAAGAGGCAGAGAGAGCTGAGCTTTATAGACTCCCTTTTTACTTTTCAAGACATTTTTCCCTCTTTTCCATTTTAGTTAGTACATATGGTTGTTATTTTACACAACTGTATAGTTTATTGGGCGATTTAAAACTCCCCAATTTTTGGATACTCGCTTAAAACTTTCTAGAACAAACTAAGGTGGGATCATCTCCATCTTTTGTCAAACTCTGATAATCTATTTTTTTTTTAATGTAAAAACATGGCTTTAGCTTTGGATTGTGTGTCTTTAGATGTGTGTTGTCATTATTTTACATATAAGCTTTCCATAACAAGTATAAATGTCATTTTAAGTTCAAAATACAAAGGGGGAGTTACCCAACTTCTTCCCAAAAAAGGAGGATTATACAGCCCAAGATAAGGTTTGTATAGCCCAAGTGGATCGTTATATAGACCTAGTAAGGGCCCTATCTTCTTCTATAAATACCCACTATGAATTTACTCTTTGTCGCCATTATTTCCATCCTCCAAACCATATCGAAAGCATTCCTAAGGTATCTTTCACCCTAGATCCGGTCTAATCTATCATGGGTTGGTTTTTCAACTATTCGCTACCTCTCTTTTGTTTGCCTTGACACTTGCTTCCTAAGGGTAGCTTGTGACCTATGGGATCCCACTACCCATACTTTTCATTGTGAAGATATGGAGATCTACCACTTGCTAGAGGAATTAAATGCTATTCTTGATTATTATGCCATGGCTGCATACCAAATTGCGCTGCCTTAATTGGATTACCCACACGTCAGAAAGATGGTAGAACTATTCGACATGCAGTATGAGGATGCACCCAAGTACAATTTAGGCCTAGAGAAGATTCTCATGACTTCTTTTATCACTTTCTTCCCTTATTAAGACCACGCTTAAATGGCTCAGGCCTATATCACAACAACTATTCTAATGGGCAAGTATTTTATGTGGAGGGAGGATGGAGAGATTGATCTATATATTTTGCCACTCTTAGAAGAAGTTAAGTCAGGGAGAACCCTAATGCCAATAATCTTAGGTGATACCATTATGGGACTTGACAGAGTTGCCCTTATTGTTAGTGATTCTTTTATGGGAAGCCTGCTACTGCTTTAGGTAAGAGTTCCTCTTGCAATATCCTTTCATATGATTTTTTGATAGCCTTCCTCTCTTTTCCTTTTTCTTCTTTTTCTTCTTCTTTTTTTTTTCTTACTGGCCTAACTTTTGCATCGATCGCCCTTACAGGTTTTCAATCTAGTGGGCTGCTCATTTTTACTTAGGCCACCCTTTCGAGTTTTCAACTTAATGAGCATATTTGTATTTATTATTTTTCCTTTTCTTCCATTTTTCTTTCATTGTTTTTAGATATGGCTGCAAGAGATATTAGAACTACTTGTTACCCCTACCTTGTATGTGAGGCTCGAGTACCCACAACATCATTTAAACTACCATCTATTGATGCCAAATGTTATTAGAGCCAAGTGGGATAAGTGGGTAGCCTGTTGGAGCTGCCCATGGTGGAACTCGTCACATGTTACCCTGTGGATTTATAAGGATTGTGTCATCCTTCCTACTTTGGTTTTAGGCAAATTTTATGATCTAACTATTATGCTTTGCCAATTTAGTGTTGCCCAGTTCATGGGATAATTCCTCCCTTCATTCATTAAGGGCCCTCTGACTCAACTTTTCCTATATAGGGTTGACACTACTTGGACTAGTCATCACATATATGACTTTTTACACTGGCTGAGATCAACAATTAGACGATGATGTTGACTATGTCATTGGAGGGATATGCTAAGACATTGTATTTCAACCAGCCAAAGACTATCAGGAAAATTTAAAAAGAGCTGACATAAGCTTTTCAAATGCATTATGCTTGTAATTTACATCTTAAAGTTACGTTACAGGATTTAGAATCTTTAAAGTATAAAACTAGTGAAAGCTTCAATGATTGCATTAAAACATGGAAGAAGATGGCTTCAGAGGCAACCACAATGCCTATAGAGAGGGAACAGGTTAGAATGATTGTGAAAAGGGACTTTGCCTAGTGTTGGCACCAAAATTAGAGAGAAGTTGGTCAAGAATTTTGAAGATCCCTAATAAGCAAGTTTACAAGGTGAAAAGCTAGAATCTGAGTTAAGAAGGCAATATAAAGAAAGAAGAAGTGCCCCACCTTAACCTCATACTAAAGGAAGTAAGATGGCCTTCACCAATACAGTAAAGATGCTAAGGTTATTTACTAATCTAGGGATGCTAATGTCCAAAACATTCAAAAGACTATGGAAGAAAAGGGTGCTAAGATCAGTACCATGACCACCTCCTAATCCACTGCCTAAAGGGTATGACGCCAATGCTTAGTATACTTTTCATCGGGGAATGGGCCACAATACTGATGATTATTACTGACTGAGGGGTGAGATCCATGTGTTGCCCTTTGATGCACTATAAGGGGCTTAAATAGGGCAATAATAAGTAAAAATAATTAAAGTTGTGTGCAAAAATAATGGAAAATTGAGACAATCAATTTATAGAGGTTCGACACAATCTTGCCTACGTCCTCTCCTTCAGTCTTCCTATTAGAGCCTTTCATTATCTAGATAGCTTCCAAGTGCTATCAATCATCTTTATCATAGTAGTTTATAGGCACTGCCAATCTATCACAAGTAGACGTTCAAGTGCTACTAAAACTATTTCCTAAAGTAGTTTACAAGTACTACCTTAAACATTTCACAAAATAATTTTAGATCTTCTAAGATCTCCTAAACCAAAAAATGTTCTCTAAAGAATATACAACTTAATGATGAGAAAGAATACTCTCACTCAAGTAGTAAACAATAAAGAATACACTTACAAGAATTGTTTGACTTGGTGGAGAGTTTTGAGAGTTGTCTTAAAGTTTATTCTTCAACTCTATTTTTAAAGAAGACTTATGTAAGCTTTTGACAATGATCTTCCCTTGAAGGAAGATCACACTTGTTTTCACCCTTTTATTAAAGATTGCTTTCATAATACAATATACTCATTTTTTATTATTTTTCTCTTCTTTTTCACTACTTAATTCTATTATGGGAGAGTCCTTTTATAGGTAGAGACACGAAACTAGTAGTTAGAACGAATGTTGTCACTCCATGTCATAAAGTAGTCACTTAATGCTTATTGGACAATCTCCACGCCCATTGTTGGGTGAGAATACAACTTCAACCCCTATTGATTATATTAGAATGCCCGTTGGAAATAGTTGGTGAAGAGAGAATTGCCTAGATACTCATGTTCTGACTTTCTCAATTTTGTAGTCATCAACTCCTTCAACTACTATTGAAGCTTCTCAACTCTTATTCGAATTCAACTTCAACTCTTGTTGAGATATGGACAATTCCCGTTGAAGTTTTCAGAAGGATGTGAACTTAATGCTCTATTTTTTAAGTTTTTTTTTATAGTGTTTCCATGGCTATTGGCTTGCTTTCAATGCTCATTTAAGAGGATCTCAGTGCTTATAGCAAATATGAAAGTGCCCCATTGCAAGGTCTAGAACCTTTAGTTGTGCCTGGGATCTTTTCCAATGCTCATTGATAAAATGCCAATGCTCGAATAAAGGTTTTAAGAGTCTTTTTCACATCAACTCATTTGGTCCAACAACTATTGTGAAAATCCAATGCCTATTGAGGTCTCGAGTGCCACGCCTGTTGTAAAAATGCAATGCCCATTGTGAAGGTCAATCTTGCAAAGCTCAAAAGTTTAAGTCATCCAATGCCTATTGATGGTTGAGAGAGTTATTGGTTTAGAGATCCACAACACCTTACTCACATTTGGAATGCCTGCTGAGAATCTTCAACACCCGTTGATGAAGTTACAACACCTATTGAAATGCAGCAACACTCATTGGCTTTAAATACTTAGTTTTTAATCAAACTCTTTTTTCAAAAGCCTTAGATCAAAGATTGATGCACCTGCAAGATTTTACACACTAACTTAGATAAGAGTTAGCTTTTAGATATGTTTGTAAGCATCAAAATATGTTTGAATCATTAATATCCTAAGCTAAGTTCAACATTCTCCCCCTTTTTGATGATGACAAACAAGCTGTCAAGGATAATCAATCTTGTAAGAAGTGAAAAATGTACATCATATAAACCTTAAGTATTAACAACTATCAAATAATGTGATTCAGTTTCAAGTGCATAAATTATAATAGATCATATTACTCCTCTACTTTAAAATTTTTTGTACTATTAGAACAAGTTATACATTCTAAGTTTTTTTTTTTCAAAACAAATTTGCACATATATCACATAATCATTACATTTTCCTTGGCTTTCTTTCTCATCCCTTCTCTCCTTAACTTATTTACTTATACATTTATTTTTCCTTAGTATTTATCCCCCTTTGTCATTATAAAAAAGCAATACATAAATAAAGCAATAATAAGGGAAATGAAATCTCAAATAATAGTATAAGCAAAGTGAGAAAATATTTATAGCATTAAAGAAATGTTGTCCCTTACATCAACAATTTTTTTTTTAAACAAGGATAAAAGAAATGAAACAAAGATAAAATATGCAACATGAGATAAAAGAGATGATTGGAGGTGAGGGTCATTGGAATGGTTATAGGATTTGTCCATGGGCTCTACTAGTACATCTGACTTTGTTAGAGTAGTTGGACTTCTAGGTGGCAAATTTAACCCTTCCACTACCCAATCTAAGGTCTAATTGGCATTCTTCATATCCCTTTGAAGTTTTTATACCTTTTGATAAATAGAGTGGAGGACTCAACCCATTGAATAGCACTATAGATGGTTACTAGTTGATCAATGACCTTTTGCTCAAGGAATGGGAGAGTAGTAGCAGTAGTAAGAGTATAAGTAGGAGCACTTGTTTCAGTTTCTTCCATAGCAGTAATCCTTGCTCTTATGGCTTCTTCAACCTCTTCATCTTATTGTTCTGGTTTAGATATTTCACCTTCTTCTAGAATTCTCCTTATTAGGCTATAATTGAGCCTTTAAAGGATCGCCATGCTCAATAACATCTTTTCACAAATGGATTTATTGTGTGGCAGTTTCTCCAACACAATGTTCCTTTCCTCAAGTTCTTCTTCTATTAAGGGAATAACCTTTACATACTTGGCAATCCTGTTTATGTAATGCCCTATCACAAACTCATTCCCTTTATCCACTTGACCATCTATCCTTTGCATTAAGAATAGGGGTGTGTTGATCTTTTATTGTTTTTTCATGCATTAGAGATAGAATATGTTTGTGATGGTCCAATTACTATTGGATTGTGCTCTGCCTTTGATATTCTAGGTTACAAATCGATGAGCTATCTTTAAGGCTTTACTTTTGATCTTTGATGCCTTGTTATTGCTATTGTATATTAAGGGAATAGCCTTTACATACTTGGCAATCCTATTTATGTAATGCCCTATCACAAACTCATTCCCTTTATCCACTTGACCATCTATCCTTTGCATTAAGAATAGGGGTGTGTTGATCCTTTATTGTTTTTTCATGCATTAGAGATAAAATATGTTTGTGATGGTCCAATTACCATTGGATTGTGCTCTGCCTTTGATATTCCAGGTTACAAATCGGTGAGCTATCTTTAAGGCTTTACTTTTGATCTTTGATGCCTTGTTATTGCTATTGTAGTTGTTCTTCCCTTCTATGATTGACTTAGAAAATTGATTGACATCCACTTTGAAAATGGGAGAATCCTCTATTATTCTAACAATTGTGACATCGAAACCTTTTGCTAATTCATTTAGCCTTAAGGTATATTTCTTATCAAAGAGTCTGAAGTTGATCATCCCTTTTTGTGCATATGCATGGCAATCACTTCCCATAACTTATAAGGTGGTGAGAAATTTGATAGTAAGCTCCAGATAAGATGGCTCTTTTATATGACAAAAGAGTTCCCACCCTATCCCTATCATAAGATCTTCTGCTTGTTCTGCCTACCAATACCTCTGTAAATTACTCCATTCAAAAAATTTACATCCCCCTAGATGTCTTTTGAGGAGTTTGAGGGCCAATTCCTTCTCTCCATTTTAAGGCGGAATTTTTGAAGAACAAGAGGGGTTTGCTCTATTTATGTCTCCTTTCCTTTTTCCTTTTAATTTTAGGATCATTTGGCTTTATTCAAGGATTAAGGTGGTGAGCATGGTTCAAATGATCTTTTCTTTTGTTGTACAATCATTGAGGCTACGATTTTCTTAGTTTTTGAGCTTGAGTAGAAGGGTTAAGGTTTTTCCTAGCTAATTGCTTGTATCTCTTAGTTGATTCAGCTTTAGGTGCCATTTGGTTTAATGTTTGATAATAGATGCAACTGAAAAGCACAAATAACAGTAAATGTAAAGAGAGATTGAGAGAGAGAGAGAGCTAAAACACAATGACAGCTAAAGTAAAACAACTTTAAGGTTTAAAGGGGTTTATATAGAAGTTTGAAGAGTTCCCTATTTCTTTGAAAAATATGACCATTGGAAGTGTTCAACGACTATTGTGATTAAAACAAATATGGGTAGACATTACCATTAGCTTGATCAAGCAAGTATTCTTCATTCAACGATGGTTGTTGCTCGCAACACCCATTGGGTGAACAACAACAGTTGTTGGAAATTCACAACAATTGTGGGGACATATAAAAGCTAAAATGTATAACTCACTAATAATACAACGGTTGTTGGCACACTCGCAACAATTATTGGTCATGTTTTCCAAAACAAAACTAAGTTTAAAATGAATTTTTTAAATAAGCAAACATTTTAAAAACTTAGTTGATGTAAATTATTAATTGAACTTTATGATATAGCCATGAATTCAATTAATATAGGGACATTTGATCAAGATAGTACACAATTAAAATTTGTAGCTTATAGAGTCTAAAGACTTTAGTGGTAATCATTTCAATCAAAAGTCAAGCAATACATCAATTATCAACCAATCAACAATTAAGCACGAGTCATCACAGGTGAAATAGAAGAACCTATTGATGTTAACTCAATGTACTTCCATCAATCATTCCAAGTTCTCTTTTTATGAATTGCAACATTTCATTATAAAGAGATTTAGTGAAAATATATGCCAATTGACGGTTAGTATCAACAAATTCCAATACAATATCACCATTATTAACATGACCCACAAGAAAATGATGTCTTATATTTATATGCTTACTCCTAGAATGCTGAATAGGATTCTTAAACAAGTTGATGGCATTAGTGTGATCACATTTAATGGCCATTTGATTTACTATAACCTTATAATCAAGAAGTTGTTGCTTCATCCATAGGATTTGAGCACAACAAAAGACCTATTGCTACATACTCAGCTTTAGTAATAGACAAAGCAACTAAATTTTATTTTTTTTTCTACTCCAAAACACTAAACATTCACTAAGTAATTGACATGTGCCTGAAGTGCTTTTTCTATCTAGGGTACATCCAACAAAATAAGCATCTGACAATGCATTTAACTCAAATAAAGAATTCTTAGGATGTCATAGTCCTAAGTTGGAAGTACCAATAAGGTATTTAAGTATGTGTTTTACAGCATGCATATATGACTCTTTGGATTAGACTAATGAGCACATAAACACACAATAAGCGTAATATCTATCCTAATTGCTATTAGATAGAGAAGACTACCAATCATACCTTTATATAGCTTTTGATCCATAACCTTACCATGTTCATCTATGCTTAGCTTAATGTTGTTGCTCATTGATGTTTTACATGGTTTGTTATTCTCCATGCCAAATCTTTTGATTAATGTCCTTATGTATTGGGTTTGGTGATGAAGATTCCTTCTTTCCCTTGTTTGATTTGTAATCCGAGAAAGAATTTGAGTTCTCTCATCATACTCATCTCAAATTCACTTTTCATTACTTTGGAAAAATCTTCACACAGGTAAACATTAATGGCACCAAAAATGATATCATCTACATATATTTATACAAGTAAGAAATCTCCATTCTTCTTTTTAGAGAAGAGTGTTGTTCCTACCGACCCTTTGGAAAATCGTTTCTTTATAAGAAAGTTCCTCAACCTTTCATACCAAGCTCTTAAAGCTTTCATTAAGCCATATAAGGCTTTAGCGAGTTTAAACATATGGTTAGGACAACAATGGCTTTCAAAACTAGGGGGTTGTTCAACATATACTTCATTAATGTAGCCATTAAGGAAAACACTCTTGACATCCATTTGATATAATTTAAAATTCATATGAGATGCAAATGCAAGTAAAATCCCAATGGCTCTCAACCTTTATATTGGAGCAAAAGTTTCATCAAAGTCAATTCCCTCTTATTGCATATAGCCTTTGGCTACTAACTAAACCTTGTTTCCAACTATGGTTCCATGCTTAGGGTGGGCTATACAGCCTTGTTGGGTCGAGCTAGCCTAAGCTAGGCCTTGATGGTAGTGCTAGCCTATAAGCCAACGGGCCGATTCTTTCTAAGATCTCATATGGTCCTATGTATCGAGGACTCAGTTTTGCCTTCTTTCCGAATCAAATTATCCCTTTCCATGGTGAAACTCGAAGGAACACTTTGTCTCCCACCTCATATTCCATTTATCTTCTGTGTTGGTCTATATAGCACTTTTGCATGTCTTGTGCTACTTTAAGTTTACTCTTTATTACCTTCACCTTGTTTATAGTGTCTTGCACTAGTTCTGGCCCTTTTAAAACACGCATCCCTTCTTCATCCTAATAGATTGGACTTCGACATTTTCTTCCATATAGTGCTTCATATGGTGCCATTTGTATACTGCTATGATAATGGTTATTATAAGCAAATTCAATCAAGGCAATATATTCATCCTATATACCTTTGAACTCTATCACACAAGCTCGAAGCATGTCTTCCAGTGTCTGAATTGTCCTTTCTGATTGCCCATCTGTCTGAGGATGAAAAGCAGAACTAAAACTCAACTTAGTACCCAAAGCCTGTTGCAAACTAATCCAGAATCGAGATGTAAATCTTGGATCTCTATCTGATACAATGGACACTGGAACGCCATGTAATCTGACAATTTCATCCACATATTTCTTAGCTAAGTGTTTAAGTGAACTACCCCACCGAATAGGCAAAAAATGAGCTGACTTAGTTAGTCTATCAATGATCACCCATATAGCATCATTCTTCTTCAAAGTCCTCGGTAACCCATATACAAAGTCCATGCTTATTCTTTCCCATTTCCATACTGGAATCGCCAATGGTTTCAATTTTCCAGCTGGTGCTTGATGTTCTATTTTGATCTGCTGACAAGTCAAACATGTTGAAACATAGG
>CATIWR010025211.1:0-46767 GCA_949677035.1 Omphalea diandra
ATGTTAGGAAACGGATGTAATATATTTGATAGTAATAAAAGAATAAAAACCACATTGAGTTTTGAATATGAGTTTAGAAGTTAACTTGAAATTTTATCCATGTCTAGGATGTAAATAAGATTGATTATATTGTCCGGAATCACATATTAAGAAAGAACTTGTACTCTTTGAGTGTCACCAAATGTACTTATTTACAGAGAAGAAAAATGGATATACAATAAATAAATCATTGAACAAGAAAAAATGATAGAATGAAAATAAATTGCATAAAATTAAAATGGATATATGGTCAAGCAATAAAGAAAATCTAACAGCACATAAGAATATGGAAGTACTTGCAATAAACAATATTCATACCGATTTGTTGTTGTGGCAAATCATTAATATCTAACCTATCTTCTGTAACAGTTAATGAGAGATTTTTTTAATTCTAGAAATAAGTAATATTGAGAAATATATTTATAAAAATATACTTTCTTTCACAACTATATCATAGTATTAAGTACTCTAAAATTGTTCATTATTTCTTTTTGAAATATCTCAAAATGCATTTACATTTTTATTAAATGAAAAATATTAATAAGCAATATTTCTAATTTAACATCATTAATTACTAAATTAGAAAAGTATTTTTAGATCCATATTAAATATAATTGAGAACATAAATGAAAAAATATACTATAAATGATAAATTAACAAAACATTACATATTTTTATTAAACAATGTGAAAATTAAATAGTGACAAGTTTTTTAAGATAGAAAAAACACGACATAAAGCTCGTAATTTTGGTTTAATGATGATCGATGTGTAGTTATTTTAGTACTTTGGAAAGCCCAACAACGAGCTTGTATGCATGACTGAAAAGGAAAAATATAGCAGCATTCAAACTAAAAGCATATCATTCACTATCACATGGTAGTAGGATATCAAGCATGCATAAAAAAAGATTCAAACATGTATTCAAACAGTGATGCCCTCAGATCTCATAGCAGTACCAATTCATTGCAAAGCCTTTATTTCTCAGTTAGAGCCTCCTCACATCTCAGATGATAATAGAAACATCACCATCATGCCTCAGCCACTACCAATAATAATAATAATAATAATAATAATAACAACGAAAAGAAGAAGAAGAAGAAGAAGAAGAAACAGAATGAACATCTGTTGAAATGGTAGCAGGGGCACAGAGAGATGGAAGGCTCACACTGAAAATCTAAGCAACCACTCTATTAACAAGTAATCATCATCGGGCAGATTACTCAGCACAATTAATAAATAAAATTTATAGTTTCTAATTAGAAATCCGCTATTAAAAATGACAGCAGAAAAAGTTAACATCCAACACATACCCAACCAGCTTCAGATATGAAGGAGCTGATAAAAAAAAAACGTAGGCGTACAAAAATTTATAACCCCAAGAACAATCTCATGGCTTCAGAAACAGAACCAAATCCACAACAAATATTAACAGTACTAGATATCAGAGTAAAGTAAAACTCTCAACTTGTTGCAAAGGCAATGTTTATAGATCAAACAATTCTGAGACAAATGATGAATCATAACCACTGGAAGAGATGAAGAGGATAAAGACTGTCAAGATGAACATAAATAGCAAAATGCCCTTAGATATCATAGCAATAGCCAATATGTCATACAAAGATATCATAGCGAAATATCCTTGGATATCATAGCAACAGCCAATACGTCATACATAATTGGTTTTCACTAAGAACTTTCCCACAACATCAACACTAACATAAGAAGTAAGGAAGCTACAGAGAAAAAAAGAAGATAATAGACAGTAATCAACCAACTGCCTTAAATACGTAATATTCAAAAAATCGAGCACTAAAAACAACTGACAAAGGAGTAAAATATGCAATTTAATGTAAACCGTAACGACACAATCGGGTAATACTTTCAGAAGTTCACATGAAACTCTCCAATCTCTAGAAAGAACTTAGCACAAAAAAGAAGTAATTAGTAGTTAGTCATCATTCACCAAAACATAAAGCTATGGCCAATAACAGCTTTGTGCACAATAAAAATGACAAATACCTAAATACAATACTGATGAAGAAGCTGATAACAAAAGTTGTAGCAAAGTCAATAAATTCAATTGCATAACGTCCCATTGTAGCACATTATTTAGCATACACATAATAATAAAAAGATAATAAAAGAGCACAAATTAAGAAAGCATAAAAGCCCTCAGATGAATCATTGTAACATTAGGTAGTCAAGCACATGATTTTCATTAGAAGCCAATCCATATCTTCACTGAACAGAATAGATAAATTATAAAAACAGAAACAACAAACACAACAACAACCACCATCACCACCACAACCAGCAGGCCTAAAAGTGAAGATGGCGGCTCATAGTGAAAATCAAAGCAACTGCCCTAACCAGATGTTTTAACTGGGCTGCAAAGCCGATATAGATGATATCAAAGCTTTCGAAGCATATATCGGGAAACCCAGAACATATCACAAACACACACAAAGAACATTAAAAACACACACATAAAACAGCCACCACTCCCACAAGTAGTCTGGCATCTGACAGTTATCAATTCCATGGCCCAAAAAGTGTGGCCAAATTAATCTATTCAATTTATGGTGTTCCCAAATTTGGGCAAGAGTAAAAAATGGTGATAAGAGGGTCAAATAAAAGCTTTCTAGGCTTGCATTTCCATCAAAATTGCAACTTTACAGCTGCTCAGAGCCCAGTGCATATATCATCATTCATAACACCAAAATCCCAGTACTAAAACAAATTTTGCCTAATAAAAGAAGTATCTATATGATAAACATAAACATAAAAACACAAATACTTGAACCCAAAACTAGTACCCAAGAAAAGGAACAAACTTTAACATTTTAAATGTAGATATGCAAAACATAAAGGATCACATATTAAAATCATTCAATTTTCAGAAAATTATGCCTAAGTGCGCCCTTCTGACATTGTGTTTAACCTGCGTTTGAAAGCTGCTTTTGGAGAATTCAAGCCGTCGCAAACCATGATTTTCGAAATGCTACATTTTATATCTTTTGCAGAACCATGATTTAGCTAAGCATAAAAACATTTACAGCAAACACAGTTTTCAAAAGCAATTCTAAACAAAATGCCAAGCAACAGTACTCAAATACAACAATCATCATCAGGAAGAATTTAAAACAAATTAAATAAATAAATTTAAAATGGTGCAAAAGTGCATAACTATTTTATATTGAAAATCATTTCTGGAACAACTAAAGCTGGGGAGGCTCATACCAAAAAGCCCTAATAAATCCTATTTAAACTTTAAAACATGCTAAGAACATTGAATTGGAATGTGATGGTTTTTTCTTAAATGCTTCACGAAGATGGCGTTGCAGATAACTAACTCCAAATGATTAAGTCTGAAAGAGACCTTCTAACAGATGAAAACTGGCATGTATACCAAAAACTAATAGCATGATTACCTATATACCAATATAAAGTAACAAAAAAGAAGAGCAGTAATGAAACCATAGCATCACTCAAAACATTTTAGGACCGCAGACAAAACAAAACCCTCTACACAATAATGCTACGCGGCCATTAATACAAACACACAGAACCCAGTACTAGGATGCAAGAAAACGAACAAACTTCTAACATCCAAACATTGATATGCAAAGCCGAAACCAACCCGTGCTAAAACTATCCAACTTTGAAACAAAATGAAGATAAGGGTTAGGCTTTCGATTGAAAACAAAGAAAAAAAATTAAAGAAAATAAAAACCCTCAGATCTCATAGCTTTAAAGCAATCATCCACGGTTATACCGCAAATGGCGTCCATCAAAAACCTCCAGACACCACCGCAAACCCATATGCGTAGGTGTGTGTGTATGTGGCGGAGGAAGAGGAGGAGGTGGTGGTGGATGTGGCGGTGAGTGGAGGCTACCAACGAACAAAAACAACCATTTGCAACCGTTCAATACAGATTACATTGTGCATCATAGGGCGATATCATATAATAAACAGGAAAATAAAAATGTAAGATCACATCAACTTCATCACACTCCACAATTGATAACAAACAGTCCTAGTGCTACAAAAGCGGCCAGGCGTTTGAGTGGTATATATAGTCTTGAAATGACCAAAATACCTTGCTAACCAGAGATTAAGGACGATTCATTCTGTTTCTATGAGAGGCCAGCCTAATCACGGTCCATTTTGGTTTTTTATTTTTAGTTTCTGGATGGGCTGAATGATTATGTTTAAACTCAAGCCCAAAATTTTATATTTTTATAAAATATTAATTCAGTTTAGTTTTATTTAGAATTTTATTTGTTTAAATTTCATATTTTTCACATGAATTTAATTAAATTGAGATTATTAATAATAATAAATGAAACTCATCCACCATCTCTGATTAAAAGGGAGCTAAATACCAGTCTAAAATCAAATTAGTAAAGTCCAAAGTCAGATTATGGAGCAACCAATAGAACAACATAAAATAGACACAAGCAATATAATTTTTCTTAAAAGTTCTATTGTTGATTCGTAAATATATATTTATTTTTGTCAAATTAAATTATTATTTCACTCATGTTGCATCTTTCTGTTGCCACCGAAAATAACAAAAATAAAAAATAAAAAACCCCGTTCTCTTATTAAAAATCTAAATTTAATTTTATTTGTATAATAGTGTGTCCAACTTCAAAAAGATGAATCATTTCTCATTAAGGTATTTTTATAAATACATTGTGGATTATTGGTGATGGTGAAGTTGAATAAAGTTAATGATGAAAATATTAATATCACCATATCTTAAAAGAAAGCACATAAATATCAATCAAGTCCTAAAGCTAAGTCAGTGATTCTTTTATTTAATAGAGTTTCTTATATATATAATATCATTACGGCTTCTGCACTGATAGCTTCAACAAGAAGTGCGAAAATTGCAAGTGTGAATCTTTTAATTGAGTGTAGTTTTTATTTCTTCCAAAAAATTTAAATTAGATAGGAGAAAAAAAATAATCATGCTTTAAAATAATAATAAATTTTAAATAAATTTAATATTTTATTTTTTATTAAATAATTAGTTAATCAGTTAAATTATTAAAAATTAATATGTAAAATTTTAAACATTATTTTATAAAAAATTTATTATCAAGTAAATAAAATAACATAATAAATTTCTTAAAATTTATAATTATATATGGAATTAGTTGTAATAAAAAAATTATTTATTCAATCTTATGTGACGTATTAAACTTAAATGAGGTAATTTTTTATAATCAATCAAATAAATAATATTAAATATTTTATAAATAAAAATAAAATTAGCAAGTAATTGCAAACTATATATGTATATGTGACGTAGTTGCAACAAAAAACTACCTATTTATTCATATTTTCAATCTTATATAACACAATTTTAAGAGAAAATTTATTAAATTTGAACAAAGTAAAAATTTATTAAATTTGAACAAAGTAATTTATGATAATTTATTATACCATTGTTTGTCCTTATATATTTAGAATTTGATTAATTAATAAAATTAATTTAAATCTTATTTCTTGTTTAGAATTTTTTTTTTTACTTTTTACTTTTTCTAATTTTTGTTTAGAAATTGTTTAAAATTTTTATTTTTTGGATTTTCCAATTTCTTTTTCAAAATTTTTTTTATATAATCTTAACTTCTTGTTGGTTTTTTTTTTATTTAGAAGGTTTGTTTTTCTATATGGCTTTTGAATTTTTTAATTTCTTAGTTAAATTTTTTTGATATAATAGTTTTTTGTAATGTAATGTAAAATAATAATATATGGGTGTATTTTACATAATTACTCAATAAATAAAAATAATAATTTTAAAAAAATCTGAGACTGAAATTAATAATATACATTGATTCATTATATTTATATACGAGATCAGCCTAATTATGATGCACTTTGGATTTTTTGCTTTTTGATTGAGCTGAATGATTATGTTTAAACTCAAACTAACAAATTTATATATTTATAAAATATTAATTAACTTTAGTTTCATTTAGAATTTATCAATTTCAATTTCATATTCTTCACATGAATTTAATGAAATTGAGATAATAATAATAATAATAATAATAATAATAATATGCAAAACTCATTCACCATCTCTTATTATCACAATCACACATAAAACTTATCCGAATGAAAGTCAATAATAATAATAATAATAATAATATGCAAAACTCGTTCACCATCTCTTATTATCACAATCACACATAAAACTTATCCGAATGAAAGTCAATAATAAATTGTACTATAACAACTGTAGGAAGGAAGCCTAAATATCATACCAAAATTAAATTTGTAAATTCCAAAGTCATATTATGGAGCAACCAATGGAACAACATATAATGGACACAAGTGATATAATTTCTCTTCAAAATTATGCGGTTGATTTGTGGACTTTTTTTTTTTTTTTTACAAAATAGGTTGTCGTTATTTCAAGTTGTTGCACCTTTTCACTATCACTCAAAATAAAAAAGCCCCCTTCTCTTATATAAACTCATATTTAATTCATTTGAGTAATGATGTGTCCAACTTTCAACAGATAAATCATTTCTCATTGAGGGATGGTGAAGTTGAATAAAGTTGACGGTCGAAACCTTAATATCACCATTAGCTCAAAGAAAGCACACAAACATCAATCAAGTCCTGAAGCCAAGCAAGTGATTCTTTGATTTGATAGAGATTTTTTTTTAAAAAAAAAAAATCATTACAGCTTTTCCACTAATGACTTCAATGAGAAGCATGAGAAATGTAGAGACAATGTTGTTTTGGTTTTTTTTTTTAAAAAAAATTAAATTATATAGGAGGAAAAAAATAATTATAATTTTAATATAAATAATTTTGATGGGATGTCACTTTGTTATATTGGTTCACTATCCATTCTATGCAAGACATACACATGCAATACCGATTATGTAAGTAATTATATGACTAGTGTGAAATTTTGAATATTAATTATTTGATTACACTCCTAAAAAATTTAATTACGCAATTGATTTTTTACTAAAAAAATTAAGTGTGAAATTATATGTTTGGCTAAAAAAATTATGAGATATGTAGTCTAAAATATGGATAGTTAACCAGTGATAGTTTTTGGCTCAACTACACTTAGTTCTACTATATTCTGTTATGCAATTCATCAAGTCACAAAAGTTTTAGCCTGGCTCCATTCTAGCTTCATGATGGCAAAACTTCAATGAGTTGGAGAATATTTCCTTTGATCAAAGGTTAAGTCTACCAATCCAAACTTATGAAAATCCCAAGTTCAAAGAGGAAAAGAAATTAACAAAAGACAAAAAAGAAATATATTAAATGAGAAGTTTGAATGTTGCAAGTTGGAAGAGTACTTATCCAATTCAAACTTGAGATTTGATATGCTTGTGTGCCAATAAAATGAGACGTTTTAGCTTTGATCAGTGTGTTTCTATTGAGAATCATACACGTAGACAATCTAAATTGCATGTACAGCAAAAACTAAAATTTGAAATTTTTATTTGATTTTCAATCTAAGATTCACTTCATATCTAACAATAAGAAATAAAATAGAATATGAATTATAGAAAATTATCTCAATGTCGATTTCACCACCACAAAAGAAACTTTAATATGAGAAGATTATAAAAAATTACAATCATTCTTAAACTCTTCAAGTTTGATTTCAAACAATAATCCACATAGATATAAAGAGAAAATCTCTTGAACACTTTAAGCGAGAGAGGATGAAGCGATAAAGACATTAGATATTATTAAAAAAGTGAAAAGATTATTTTGCTCTCATGATTGAATAACATAAAAAAAAAAAAGTAAATAAATTTTAGGTCTCGTCTTATTGTCTATCACTCTAAAAACTGCCCTTCATGTTCCTTTTATAAAAGATCACTTAACTCTAATCCTATTAGGATAAGTTAGCTTTCATAAGCCTTTAGTTCCCTAACTTATTTATTACTTACAATTAAGTCTTAAATCAATGTAAGAAATTACCTATTAAGTAACTGATTTAATCTCATTTTAATTTCATATTATATCTTATTGTGTATGACCCATTGGGTTTTTTAATATGTTGACATTATAATTATGAATCAACAAATTTAGAAAATAAGTAATTAAAGCTAGTTTAATTTAATTTAATAAGAAAATAGATGAGTTGTTTTTCTTGAAGTGATTGAAAATGAATCATCATACTTAGAGCGAATAACTATGGATGAACTAAAGTGCCGAGTATAATGAATCATAGGGCGAACTAACCGTATTATATGATATTGACATGATTGACATCAAATTGGACTTGCAATAGATAGATTGAGTCTAGCCCATATTAGTTAGGGTAATATCCAATATTATTGCAATTATTTTAGAGGTAGTTTAGAGAGATAATGCTATTATTGTCATGAGATGAGACATATTTAATATACTTATAAGAAGATGAAACAAGACCTTGCGAAGTTCATATAATTAAAGAAAAGCCATGGAAAGGTTAAAGCTACTATCATAACAATTGAAGACAAAAATGGTATTGAAAATAAATGTGAAAGTTTAAATAATGATGCAATTGATAATGATAAAGAAAAGCAAAAAGATGCATTACGTGGTGGATGGTTAATGGATTCAATTTTTTAATTTCATATTTATTTGAAAAGAAATATGTAACTTCATTTAAAGAAAAGAAAGATAAGATTATAGCACTCGCTAATGGTTAGAGGAATGATCTTGAAGGCATTAGTGTAGTGAAGATTGAAATGAATGATGGTAATATCAAGACTTTGAGTGAAGGTATATTCCTAAATTTTTTTTAAAAAAATTAATTTCCTTAAATAGATTGAATTTGTAGGACTATAGATATTCCATTAGCGGTATAGTATTTTTATGATTGTGAAAGGTGAAAATTTTGGATTAAGTATATAGATTGATTAGTAATACAATCATTGGAAGCAAGCACATTGAAACAGTTAGTTAGATTTGCACACAAGTATATAAAAGTATTCAAACGAAATTAATGTTTATAAAAGTTGTTAAAATTTGTACATTTTGACTTAGAAGAGGAGATTTGTTATAATCCATGTTTAAAAAGTATAAGGATTATAAATAAAAAATTAATTAAAAAAAGAGAAGAAATATATTAAATGGAAAGTTTTAGTATTACCAAGTTGGAGGACTACTTGTACAATTCAGACCTAGATTTTGATTTTTTTTTTTTTCCACAGAAAGATTTTGATAGGTTTTTGTTTCTATAAGAGGAGACGTCTTAATTTTGATTAGTCTAGTTGAAAGTGCAGTTATAAGAGAAAGGTCAAAGTATTGACTTAGTGTGCGCTGCAAATTAAAACGTGATAGTGCAACTATAATTTACATAATAGTTTAGTAAAGTTGTATCACAATTGCATAATTATTTACAAGGTATAATTGAGTTAAAGATTTGTGAATGTGAGAAATTAGTTAGTAATTATAATAATTATTTTATTAATAAATTGTTTTTATGAATATTACATCAAATCATATTGAAATTTATATATTATTTAACATTTATTTTGTGGATATTATTTAACATTTGTTTTGTGGTTATGCCATAATAGAACTATTAATTATTATGTAGCTCGAATTTACTTCCTATTTTACTTGTTCAATTGCTATGTACGTTTCCATCAAAGTTCTGTCACTTGAATGTCTCTAGATGATCTATTAAGACCATATTTTTTATTATTATTATTATTATAATAAAAGATTATGATAATTGTCTTGTCTTTTGACAAGTTTTTCATTTCCCAATTATTTGTGCCTTTTTCTATTCTATTCTAGTACAATCACAGTGCCTTTTAGTGTCGCCCCGTTTTGACGGCTGGCAGTAGCTCTCCCACATGGAGGACATTGAGTTACGATATAATACATTGAGGCCGCATGAAGAGGAGGGTGGACTAACGTTTGCTAATATGGTCACGTCAGAGGAGGAAGAAGATTACCATTGGAGTTTGGTGGGACGATTTTTGACGGACCGTAGTGTAAACACAGAGGCCATGCAAAACACCCTAGCGGCTCTTTAGTGGCCTGACCGAGGGGTTTGAATCAAGGAGATTCAATCCAACCAATATCTGTTTCAATTTTATCATGAACTGGATATTAAACGAGTTTTATATAATGGTCCTTGGACGTCTAATAACCATGTGCTTGTGGTTAAGAGGTTGAAGCCTGGGGATCAACCAAAAAAGATGCCATTATTCTTTGCCGACTTCTGGGTACAACCACATGATCTCCCAGTGGGTTTTATCTCTGAGTTCATCGGCAAGAGTTTTAGGTAACTATATTGGGAGTTGTATGAAGGTGGACCCTAAAAGCTTCCGAGGAGGGTGGAAGAATTTCATGAGAGTCAAGGGTGAGCATCGATGTGCGCAATCCATAGAAACGGAGGATGCGACTTAGGAAGGAAGGAGGGGACTGGAGTTGGGTTAACTTCAAATATAAATGTTTGCCTACATTCTGTTTTATCTGTGGAACGCTGGGGCACTCAGATTCTACTTGTGAGCTGTTTTTTGAGAATCCGGATAGGCATAAGGAAAAGGCTTAGAAGTGCGGATGAGAGCCAATACTAGTTTTCGCTCAACCAACAATATTGGCGCTAAATAATGGTTGAGGTCCAGTCCGCCGGAGAAGCAGAATGGCGAGGGAACAAACATGCATATGGAGAACCCTAGAGTTTTGGCGAAAATCATGGAACAGGAGAAGATCATGGGAGCAGATTAGGAATATCGTGCAAAAGGAGGTATAGTCCTCTAATTTACCGGGCCCCTTAATCGTGGGTAAGGAAAATGGGGATAATATCACTGTGGTGGATAGGGAGAACATTTCTAGTCAAAGTCAAACTGGTTAGCTGGTTGTTTCTGATTCTAAACGACGACGGTAATGATGGAGTGGATAATTATAGGGTATGATGGGCTTTCTTCTGGCCCTATTGAAGGAGAACAACTGGATGGGGATAAGGCGGGCACTGATATTCAGGGCCACTGAGCCCAATGAGTGCATTATCAGGGAATTGCCATGGGTACACTTACCTTATGTTTGGAAGGGAGAGAAGTAAGGGAGCAGTAAAATAAGAGTGAAAATAAATGAGAAAAAGTATTTTTCATTATTTGGAAACGCAAGAAAAATAAAAGAGGAAAAAAACATTAATAAAGGAGAAAAAGTATTTTTCCTTATTTGAAAAAGAAAGGAAAACAAAATGGGGAAAGAAAAATAAACAATATTTTACCTTTTTTATTTTCTCTCCAAAATGGAGAGAAAATATGAGAGATTGAAGAGATTTTTTATAAAATTACAATTATGCTCAAATCCTTTTTGTTTTCTCTAATTTGTTTTAATAATTTTATTTTATTCAATAAAGGGTAAAATAGAAAATATGTGAAATAATATTTTTCTTTCCTCTCATATTTTGCTTTCCAAACAAGAGAAAATAAAATTATTTTCTTTCCTCTCCTTTTTATCCAAACATAATGAAGAAAAATAAAAAAATAAAATAAAATTTATTTTCCTTCCTTATTTTCTTTTCTCCCCACATCATCTCCCAAACACAGTGCTAAGGACCTTGTGTCCACTAAGAGGCCAACTTTTATCTTCCTTATTGAAACTATGGTGCGAAGATCGAAATTAGACAAAATAAGGGATTGGTTGGGCTACGAGGGTATGTTCGTGGTGGATAATGAAGGTCATAGTGGCGGTTTAACACTATTGTGGAAACATAAGAAATTTGTACGCTTGTTTGGATGCTTAAGAAATCACATTGATGTGGTGGTCAACATGCATGATATGGTCCATTGGAGACTCGCGGGTTTTTATGATTTTCCAAAAAGGGGAAGAAGACGTGATTCTTAGGAGCCATTAAGAGAATTGAGCACCAATCTATGCTTCCATGGTGCATTCCGAATGATTTTAATGATATCTTAGCAGCTTCTGAGAAAAATGGATAGATCATATATCCTCTTAGCCTAATCACAACTTTTCAGGATACAATTTAGTTTTATGGCTTGTTTGATATGGAGCTTATTGGGCATTAATTCACTTGGGAAAGGGGGAGAGGCATGGATAATTGGGTATAAGACAAATTGGACAGGGTGATGGTTATTAAGAGTTGGTGGTGTAAGAATTTATTCAAAATCTAATACATAAATTTAGAACACAAATAAATAGTTAAGCACAATCAAATTTCGTACTTACTTGCGAGTTAGATCCGAAAATGTTTTGAGCCATAATTTCAACCTCTGAAATTAAACACAAAAGAAATAGATTAGAAGAATGAAAATCGAGAGCTAAGTCTTCATCTCCTTAACCTTCTCTCAAGATGACTACAAATGAGTGTAGCGGTTAGGGCTAGGGTTAGAGGCAAGTGAGGAGACTTAGCCTATTTATAATGAATTTAATAGGCCCACCCATCATAGGTCCATATTAAATTAGGCCTACACATGACAGTCTTCCATATCATTCCTCTAAAGGTGTTATAAAACCATAACTCATTTGATTATAATTTAATTGGGTTTACCCACTGATTAATAAATTATATTATATAATCTGTTTTATAAAAAAAATTAAAATAAACCAATAATTAATATTAGTCCACATAAAAATTCTAATATTCTCTCACTTGGGTAACATTAATTATGACATTTTTATGTTTTATGAAAAAATATTTTTGAAAATGACTTTTAGATTGAATACTTCAAACTCAAATGTGGTAACAAAATTTTTGAAAATATATAATTTATTGATAAAATGACACCTTAAACATAATTCTGCCTACATTAAATTATCAATATCGGATCATGACAGTAATTATGCTCTTTATTGACATAGTATCAATCCATAGTCACAAATATTGACAAGTTAACCAACCTAGGTTCTAATATGACAGTGTAGCAAGAAAATAACACTCACATGTGATCAATATACTATTTTCATTATCAGTCCTTCAAATATTTCTCTTTCGCACATGCTCAAACAAGTAAGAGAAACTCACAAGACTTCACAATAAAGCTTTTGTTTCCAATGTAAAAATACACACAATATATGCCTTAGCATTTGTTTCTAGAAACACAATTGAAAACTAATTAATATAGCTTAAGATAATTACACTAATCTTAAGCACATCACGTATAACTCATAACATGCTATATATATATATATATATTGAATGTGCACATATACATAACAAATAACCACACAGTACTTAACTCATATAAATAAATATATATAAATAGGCAATGTAGCAAAATTATTTAACTTAGACGATCAATTACAAGCACAAAACTCTCACTAACCAAACATAATAAAAGACTCTACAATACCCATATCAATAGCATTTTTCTTGAAAATTATGGGGTCTAAGTTCTTTAGTTGGAGGATTAGCTAACATCAAATAAGTACTAATGTACTCAATCTTAATGTCTCTTTTCTTCATTAAATCTCTAATTGTAAGATATTTAATCTTCATATATGTAGAACCACTTGAAATTTTATTATTTTAGAAAAGAACATAACAACATTATTATCACAATATTCGAAGTGGCCTAGCAATAAAATCAACCACAAGCAACCCAAAAATAAAATTCTTCAACCAAATAACTTGTGTACTAGCACCATAATAAGTAACAAACTTAGTTTGCATAGTAGAAGAAGCTGTAAGTGTTTATTTAACACTCTTCCATGAAACAACACCACCAACAAAGCATAAAAATATAACTCAAAGTGGACTTCATATAATCTTGACAGCTTGTAAAATCAGAGTGTGAATACCTCATTACTTATGATCATTCACCGACCTGTAAACCAACATAAAATCCTTCATCTTTTGCAAGTATCTCATTGTCTTCTTAGCAACTACCTAATGATCCCACCCAGGATTAGAAAGATATCAACCAAGAACACTATGTGTGCAATATCTGGTCTTGTGCACACTTGGGTACACTTCAAGCTGCCAACAACACTAGCATAAGAAATATTATTCTTAGTCTATTTCTTTATATCACTTTTAGGGTGCTCCTTACTAAATTTATCTCATTTCATAACAGGAGCATCACCACCTTTGTAAGATTGTATATTGAATCTACTTAGCACATGATCAATATCGGTCCTTTCAGAAAGATCCAATAAAAGATGAGATCGATCACGACGAATCTCAATATCCAAGACAAAAGATGCCTCTCCAAGATCTCTTATATCAAAAGTCCTAAAGAGTAACTGTTTAATCTCATAAATCATCCCCATGTCATTACTAGCGAGCAAAATATCATCAACATACAAAATGAGAAATATAAATTTACTCTCATTGATCTTATGGTAAATGCATTAATCTATCTTATTCTCTGTGAAATCAAGTGAGATACCATTGACGAGAAGCTTGTTTGAGACCATATATAGATTTCTTCATCTTACAAACTAAGTGTTATTTACCATTTTCCTTAAAACCCTCATGTTGTACCATGTAAACTTACTCACCCAATTCACCATTCAAGAATGTCGTCTTGACATCCATTTGACGCAATTGTAAATCAAAATGAGCAACTAAGGCCATAATTATTCTAAAGCAATCTTTAGAGGAAATAGGGAAAAAAAGTCTCATTATAATCAATACCCTCGCGTTGTGTAAAGCCCTTAGCAAACAATCTAGCTTTAAATTTCTCAACCTTTCTTTTAGAATCCTTTTTAGTTTTGAATACCCATTTGGAACCTATGGGTTTATAATTAGAAAGAAATTTCACTAGTTTTCAAACTCCGTTATGACTCATTGATGTCATCTCATATTTCATAGCATTAATCCATAAATTAGAATGAACACTATTAACAGCCTCATCATAAGATCATAAGATATATGATCAACAACATGACCTATATGACAATCACCTTTACCAGTATAAACCTCATAATCATCTGGAATTGTTAACCTTATCGCCCTAATAGACCTTCTAATAGGTAATGTTTCAACTACAATGGACTCTGGAGGATTCTCAATAGGAAGAGAAAGATCAACTGCATCCTTACGACCATCACCTACTTGAATAGGAACCTTTATAATCTTTTCATGAGATGAAGGTAAAGGAATGGTTGCAGTTTCAATTTGTACATCATGAATAGGTGGTTGAGAAATGTCTAGATCAATAACATCCATCTCTAAAAACTTCACAATCATAGACTTTACAATCTTTGTGTCACGTCTAGGACAATAGAACATATATCCTTTAGAATGGGTTAGGTAGCCAATAAGGTAATAACGAGTAGATCTAGGGTCAGTCTTTTTCTCATTCAAATTATATATTATAACCTTAGCAGGACAACCCTAAACACGAAAAATGGTTCAAACTAAGTTTTCTACCAGTCAATAACTTAAAAGGTGTTTTAGGTACAGATTTACAATGGACATGGTTCAAAATATAAAGGGTTGTTTTAATAGTCTCACCCCATAAAAATTCAGGTAAGTTAAACCTACTCATCATGCTGCTCATCCTATCATTCAAAGTACGATTGCAAATTTTAGTGACATCATTTTGTTCAGGACTACTAGACATGGTATATTGGACTATTATTCCACACTTTTGTAAATATTTGGCAAATAATCCCATATGTTGTCTAGTCTCATCATATTTGGCATAATATTTACCCACACGGTCATACCTCTTAATTTTAATCACTTTTCCTAATTATTTCTCAACCTCAATTTTAAAAATTTTGAACATCTCAAGGGCATCGAATTTCTCCTTTATCAAGTACAAATAGCCATAATAGGAAAAATAATCAATGAAGGTAATAAAATATTTGTTGCCACAAATAGTAGGTGAATGAGGTCTACTAATATCAGTGTGAATAATCTTTAGAAGATTTGAACTACTATTAGCACCTTTCTTTTTAGTGTTAGTCAATTTACCTCTTATACAGTCCACACAAACATCTAGATCCTTAAAATTAAAAGAAGGAAGATTGTCATCTATCAATAGTCCTTCAATTCTTTCTCTAGATATATGACCTAAACGTTTATGCCACAATGAAAGGATTTTTTTTTAACTAAGGATTGTTTGGTCACAACATTGGCTTCACTAGAAGGTCCACAATCACTAGCATCATCCAAACACAATCTATATAAATTATCGAACAAAACATATTCACCAATCAATTTAGAGTCTAAAAACATATTAGATCTTCCATTACTAATAGCAAAATGATATCCAAACTTATCTAAAATAGAAACATAAACCAAGTTTCTCTTAAAAGATGAAACATAAAAGGTCTTCTCCAAAATGAGACAAAATCCAGACTCCAATGTTAACCTAACTACTCCAATTTGCTCGACATCTATCTCCAAATTATTTATAACTCTAAGTTTGGACCCCCTTTCACTTGGCTTTCGTTTGCTTATGAACCACTGTAAGGTAATAACAACATGAACAGTTGCACCGCCATCAAGCCATCAAAAGTTTGGTGGTACATGAACCATATAAGATTCAAGCAAACATAAGCCAAATGAATACCTTCTTCTTCTTTCTTCTTTAGCCAAGCTGTGATTTTATGACATTCCTTTCTCTTATGACCTCCTTTATGACAACAGAAACATTTCACCTTACTCTTATGGACAATTCCAGAATTACCTACATTCTTAATCTGACTTATACCATGCCTTTTAAAATTTTGATTCTCTTTAGGAGCATAATAATTAGGTTTAGACTTACCCTTATCCTTTTTAGGATCAGCCTTCAGTTGTGTCACTAGCAAGGCAACCTCACCCATCTCTTTCTTAATTTTCTTTTCGTCACCATCACATTTGGTTATAAGGTCATTAATGGGTCAGGTAGTGTTTTGGGTATTATAGGTAGTCTTGATTTGATTAAATTCAGGAGACAAAGTGTTTAGGGTTTGGTGAACTATGAATTCATCAGAAATCCCAAGTTTAAGACCTCCTAAGTTTAGTTTGAAGGTGAATCATATTTAGAATATAATCCCTCACACTTTTACTATAGTTGTATTTCATACTGGTTAACTAACTCATAAGGGTCCAAACCTCAGCCTTATCAGATACAAAGTACTTATCTTCTACAGTAGCAAGAAAAACTTTAGCAGTAATATTAGTAGACAAACTACTCTTAAGGTATTCAGAAATAGTTTTCTTCATGGTTATAAGACTAAGACGATTAGATATCTCCCACTTAGCATGTAATTCCTTTTCCTCGATATTGCTTTCATGGGTGGTTTAGCAAGCTCATCCTTATAAAGAGCATAATTTATCTCACTCATTCCCAAAACAAACTAAATGTTCACTCTAGAGTTCAACAGTCGCAGTACTATTGTTAAAACTAAAGGACACTGTTTGAGACAAAACAAAAACATATATTAGAATTTGGCTATGTTCAAAATTAAAGTTATAATTTACACAATCTAGAAAATTCTAGCATCACTATATATTTTTCTTTGGGCAGAATATGCACATGCAATAGAATTTATAGTTATAAAACACACAATCGAGATTATACTAGTTTTCAAGAAATCTATCCTCTTTGGGCAGACAAACTCTCTAGACTAATGCAACTTTTAATATAAATAGATTCATTCCAACACCCACTCTCAAAATCAATGCATCTAATAACCTCATTTGGGTATATTATTATATATATTAATTCAAAATTATTTTTTCGCAAAAATTAAAAATAATTCTACGAATTTCAATGGTTGTTCCACTTTAGTGGTAATACTCATATCAACCCATAAAATTATTTTTAATTAGAGATTAATAAAAGCCTAATTAAAATACATACCAAACGCAAATATATACATCAAACCTATATAAGTTACAAAACACAATATACCTTAATTTTAAATACATTATTATTATCTCGTATATATATAAATCAAATATTTATTATTTATTTATTTATTACAAATCTAATATCACTAAATTATAAACTGACAATTAATTATATATAAATCATTCAAATATTTATAATAATAATAATAAATTATAACAGAGGATGCTTCGTCATTACGTGACTTAGTTTAATGAGATCCTCAATATTAACTGCACAGTCATATGGCAACGCCTTGTTTGCAGGATCCAAATTAATGATGTAACCTCCCGTCCTATATGAGAGAGGAACTAAGACATGCCATTATAGTATGTGGTCTTTCCAGACCCAGGTGGAACTATCATCACTTGCCCAAACACCAACCCTTTCTTTTGTATTTTTTTTATTAATTAATTTTTTATCAAATAAAATAATTAAATAAACTAATAATTTAATCATCAATATAAAATATTTAGGGTTCTAAATCATGTACAATCACAGCTTTGATACCACATATAAAAATTTATTCATAATTCAGTACATAAATTTAGAACACCAATCAACAGTAAAATAGAAACGAATTTCATACATGTTTGCGAATTAGATCCAAGATTATTTTGAACTATAATTGCAACCACTAAAATTAAATGCTGAAGAAAATAGATCAAAAAGATTGAAAACGAGAGTTAAATTTTTCTCTTCTTGACCTTCTCACAAGATGACTACCAATGAGTGTAGCAACTAGAGTTAGGATTATAAAGACAAAAGAGAAGACTTAGCCTATTTATAATAATTTAACAGACCCACCCATTAAAGATCCATGTTAAATTAGGCCTACATACACCGTCTTTCATATCGGCCTATTAATGGTGTCATAAGCCCATAATTCATTTGATTACAATTTAATTGGGCTTATCCACTAATCAATAAACTATATTATTTCATCTGTTTTATAAAAAATTAAAATAAATCAATAATTAAGATTAACCCACACAAAAAATTCTAACAATATAATATATTAAAATTTTAGTTGTGAAAATTATTTAATATAAAAATAATATATTATTAAATTAATTATGGTACTTTTAATATTTAACATTAAAATTTAAAGTTAAATAGTTAATTTTAATTTATATATAAAATGAATTCTAATTTTATTGAATAATGTAAGAGAAGCGTTTTATATATAAAATAAATATTTTTAAAATCAAAAAAATTTTGTAAAATACTCATTTTACAAAATTATTCTATAAATAAATTTTTAATTTTAAAAATAAAATTTAATTTCATGATATTAATATTCATAATTTTATATAAATAACAGAATTAGAGAATTTCATGGTTTAAATGATACATACTACTCAGAAATATATTTTTTAATTTATTTTTTATATAAAAAATTAAATAAATTTTGAAAAATTCAAAAGAAAACTTAGAATGGCTTTTAATATTTTTTTTTGAAAAAAATTTGTGTGTATATATTAAAAAATAAATTCAGCACGAAGCAAGTAAGTTAATATAATAAACAATGATATCACAATATAGTTGTAAGTTGTAGCTGGCCAATAACTAGTCGGTCATCACATGGCTAAAGCAAATTAGTATCTATATAATGAGCCATTATGCAATTATCAACTCCAGCCCCTCTTGCTTTTATTCTCCACTCAGATCAATTCTAGTTTACAATTCCTAATTCTTTTTCTTAAAAAAAAAAAAAAAAACAATGCACAAATTCAAATTTCAAACACGAGACTAAAGGCTGTGAATTACGTGGTTATATCATTTTTAACGTACAATTAAATTTAAAAAACATCGATAAGTTATATATAAATAGTTAAAATTTTGTTTTAATTATCTTTCGTGCATATATATATCTAGTTAGTCACATTGAGTAAGCAAACCAATCAAATAGAATTAAGTAAACTGAACACAGTTCAATATTTGAAAATAAATTATACTCGAGATTAATAAATTTTAAAAGTCTGAAACATATATGATCAAAGTAATACTTAAATAAAGTAAAAAAAATAAAATTATGCCCCAATTATAGGATTTTTCATATATATTAACATAATTAATCTTATGATAGAAATATAGGGGATCAAATCCCTAAAGAAGAAGCATAATCACTATTCAATACAATTATCTCTGTCTTCATTTTTATATTGTTCTCTTTAGGCCATTTTGCTATTATTTCCATATAATCATCATTAATAGATTACAAGTTGATTAATTCCCTTCAATAACAAGTAAATCTTTTAAAAGTCATTTATTCATTAGGAAAAAAGACGAAGACAGTACAAGACGTCGTAATTGAAGGCACTCAAAATAATTGAGATTCAACTCCCCCCACTTCTTTGTTTGTAAGAAGCTTCCACGTGTGCCGTCTCTTATCTATGCATGCAAACGTATACGGAATGCAGAGGAAAACGTCACCATCACTTCATCACGATACTACTGTTAATCTATCTAATCTACTTTATTAGCAATAAACACCTTCGCGATTGCCACTTCTAGATACATATGAATCCTGTTAAGACCGCGTAAGCCGGAAGATTCCGCGGTCTCCTCTTTGCCAAACGCCTCTCTGACTTCTCTTTCTTTCTATTCTTTCTCTATTTACTCGTAACTTTCGTTTTTTGTATTTTTAACGTTTAATTAGTAATATTCTCAAACCTCTAACAAACAAATTACAAAATTGATATCCACACTTAACCACAATATTAGTTAATAATATCATATTCAAGATAGGCTATGAATGAATTTATAAAACATATGCTCAGCATTAATGTAAAAAAAAAAATCTATTTTTATTTGTTAAATTCTCATATTTTTAAGTTTTAAAAATATTTTTAATTACTTTTTCAAATAATTTAATTATATTGTCAATCTAATATTATAATACTTAGTAAAATTTCAATATTAAATTATTTTGAAATTAATTTTTAATTCACAAATCAGAAATTTTACATCAAGAATTTATTATATTTTCAAATAACAATGCGAAACATGCCCTATAACTACTTAGACTAGGTGCATGGTGAAGTTTAACATCCAATATGCTTTAAATTTAATTAAGCCTATAATAAAGTGGTTATCTAGAAACCAAGGCAAAAAAATAAAGAAGAAAGTAAAAGCAACGATAGGAAGAACAAAGGGTCAGCAATTGGATTGCTGACTTTTTTCACTCTTATATTTGAACCGCATTTCCTATGACCAAGGACCGGTCTTAGTTGAAGAAAAAGTAGTGGGCTTCTCAATTTTCCCAGTCAAACTTTCCCTTAATTTCTCTTAATTTTCTTTATTTTAATAAAAAAAGAATTTCTCTTAAATCCCAAACCATCATCCATCCATTCTTCCTTCCTCAAGCCTCACCCCTTGTTTTTTTAGACATTTAATTTCAGGCTTAATTCTGTTTTGTTACTTACTTTGTACTCTTCATCCGCCATATATGCTTACTTGCTAGCTTACTCCTATATATTCGTCCTTCCAACTTCGCATATATTTATATATATATATAGATATGCATATATAAACAAGCTAGAAATTATTTTGGAGTATGTGTATTTGAACCTTTCAAGAAGGTTTCATTACTTTATTTAATCAATAGTCACATATATAATTATAGAATGGAGAATCTTGTAAACGAGCTAGCACAAGGGAGGGAGGTAGCTAGGCAGCTACAAATCCTTCTCAGCATGTCATCTTCTTCTTCTTCTTCTTCAGGAGATACCCGTGAAATGTTGGCCCAAAAGATCGTAGCTTCCTATGAAAACGCACTTTCAATGCTCAATTTGAGCAGCTCAATTAGATCATTGTCCGAGTCATACCCCCAACCCACAGTAGGAGTTGCCATTGGCATGTCTGAGTCACCGTCTTCTCGAAGTGGAAGTCCCCGTAGCGAAGACTCCGAACGGGACTTCAAGGATCAGGACCTTGCTAATAAAGATGCGGCTAGGAAGAGGTAATATAACGTGACTATAGGTAGTATTTTTTAAGTGTAATAACTTTGGTTGGTCTCTCTCTCTCCCTCTCTCTCTCTCTCTCTATATATATATATATATCTAAACTGTCGAATTAATTTTTGAGGAAGAGCACCCCAAGATGGACGCAACAAGTGCGAGTTAGTCCAGGGTTGGGACTAGAAAGGACACTTGAAGATGGTTTTAGCTGGAGGAAATATGGTCAGAAAGACATACTTGGAGCTAAATATCCTAGGTACGTATACTGCTCGACGGGCGAGGGCTCAAGTATTTCCTTATTGTGTTATAAGCATGAGATGTAAAACATCTTAATTCAACTTGACATCATTATTCTATGCCACAATATCCTAGGTTAAAAAGTCCTCCATTGTTGTTCTTAAAAGAGTTTCGTTTGATTTGATTTCCTTTTTATTAGGTCACTGATGACATTGTTATTGCAACTAATCAAAAAACAAAATTTAACGTTCAACTGCATATATAATAAGCATTTAGAACAAAAGGATGGATAAGAAATGTCAGGAAAACTAAAACATAAAATGATACCATATGATAATATCAGTATTAGGAATTCTCCTTCAGTTGCTTTGTTTTAATGCCTCCAGATAAGGGAGTTATGCATCAAATTATTGCACTTGGACGCTCTATATATAGCTTCTTCTTGTGTGGCTATGGGCCAAGCTTCATTATTTCTATTTCCATTAATTGGTGCCTTCTACAGTGCCTTAGAGGTACTGTCACAGAAAATTCCACTAATCCGAAAAGCCATTAAGTAATTACTTCCTTTAATAGAAATTATATTAATCTTCACTCGTCTATCCCAACTGTCTCCATAATTATTGAATTCTCATTACAAGATTCAGACTTGCATGCAAGCTCCACATTATTATCTTTTCTATTTTCTTGTATTTCTTTTCCTTATTATTTTGATTCAAACTTTTGTCATAAAAATAGTACTATCAAATCAAACGTTAATTGCGGTTTCTTTAGTTCTTATAAACAAAATATATATTTAAATCTGCAGGGGATATTATAGGTGCACTCATAGGACTGTGCAAGGCTGCTTAGCAACAAAGCAGGTGCAACGATCCAATGAAGACCCTACCATCTTCGAGATTACCTACTGTGGAAGGCACACTTGTACCCAGGTCTCTCATGTTCCTCCTCCTTCGCAGCCACCGGAGAATCAAGAAACAAACACCCTCATCATGGAACCCCAGCAACAAATCCCACATCAAAATAATCAACAACAATCTCAAGATCTCCTCTTGAGCTTCCGTTCAGGGCTTAAAGTCATAACAGAAGGCTTGGACTCGCACGAGCAGCAGCAATCATTTCCTCCTTTTCACTTCCCTTCTACATCTTATCTTAGCGCAGAAAACCAAGTGTTTTCGCCTTCGATGAGGAATTATTCTCCATCATTTATATCTCCTTCCACGTGTGGGACTAATTATTTTGTAGTAGCATCATCAAATGGGATAAATCATAACATTGGAGGAAACCAGAATTTCCAAACTTCGGATCAGTCTGAGAGGACAAACATATATCCTGCTACTACTTCAGCTACAAACTCTCCAAGTATTGCTGGCGGGAATTTCCCATTTGGAAATGTAGAGTTTGATCCAAACTTCACATTTGACAACCATGGGTTCCACTCCTAGTTCCATTCATATGAACAGCTAATTAAGGAATCAAATAAGAAGCAGAAGCATGTTGATTGTACCAAAAATAGAGAGGTAGAGAATTTTTGTTTGTCTGAAAAAAGAAAAACAATGGTTCCAAGTTTTTGCCAATTTTAACATCTTAGTTTGTGATAGATAGTTAGTCTGTGTACTACTTGTTTTTTTTTTTTTTTTAAAAAAAAAACATTTTCATTATAGTATGATTTGTAATATTATTTATTAATGTTGTGTTATAATGTAATCTACTTGTAATGATTGATTACCCTAAGCATTTGCACTCGATCTTTTATCTGCTGATAGAGGACGTAGGCATGTTCGTTGGGCAAGTCTACAGTACCACACCACCATTCAACCGCAAAAAAAGGAAAAAAAAAAAAGTTGTTATTCACACAAATGGTTTGATAAGCAGAATTAAATAAGGTTGCAAAATGTTGGTTAATATTTGGAAAAACACTTCCTAAGAACGTTACTAAAATTAGCATGTTTAGTTATGCTTAAAAAAGAAAAATATAATTCTACTTTTAAAATGAGTGTTTTAAAATTTTATTATTTTAATTTAGCATATTTTAATATAAAAAATCAAATTTAAATATCAATAAAATTATTAAAATATATAATAATTTTATAATCTATAGCAAATAAATCAATTTAAGCAATGAGATTTTTAAAATAGAAAGACATCCTAGTCTTCTTGGAATCCCATTCCTAAGGCAGTTGCATTAGATTTTTCCTTTTTTGAAAAAGGAAAGAGAAGTTAAAAAGAGTGATAAAAATATGTGAAATAGAATGTGGTTAAGGCTAATTAACTTTATTTTGTTTGATAGTTTTTTTTTAAAAAAAAAAGATTAATAAATGTAAACTACTTAAAATTTTTTCAATTTATCCTTTCACTCTCGATTTAAGAGTTAAAAAAATAAATATTTAGAGGTAAATAAAAGTGAACTTAAACCTTAGTTTATTCTTATTTACATTATAAACAAACTTATAAATGAAATTAACTTGTTAAGTACACTCCACTCCCATGCAATACTTAAAATTTTTAAGTAAATTAAAATATTAAATATAAAATAAAATAAAAATTTGATTCACATTTTATTTCTTAATTTACCAATCATGTTCATAAAGAAATATTTCACAGGATTATTCAAATGGCCGTTTCTCCTAGTTCCTAATGTTTTTCCTTTAACTTCAAATATTAACATGGTTGAATTAGGCTTATGTAAAAATTTAATAAAAGGTAATGGTTCATAAATTTAGGATTTGTTTGATAACTATATTAAACACTTAAAATTAAAATATTCATAATTTGTTTTTTAAAAATTGTTTAATAATATTTTTGGTTAAGTTCTTAAAATTTTATGTGTGTTTGATAAATATTATTTTATTACGCACTTAATTTCAAAAAAATTCATTTAATTTGATAGTAACAAATTTTTACTTTATAATGAAAAATTTTACTATTTTTATAATATTAATTCATTATCACAATTCTTTCATATTGACAAGAATATAATTAATAAGTTTAAAATATTTAAAATCAAATTATGTGATAATTTATTATAAAATATATAATTATCTTATCTTAAATTTATCTCTTAGATTTTATTTTTTGAGAATTTGATATATATTCAATAATTATTCAACTATTAAAATTTTTGATCCTAAAATTATTCAGTAGTTAATTTTCAATGTTACCAAATTGGTTCTTAAAATACGGTGAAGGACCACTACTTTATAAATTTCATAACAATTATCATCTATTTTATTTATTTTTTATAATTATATCAATTTAATTTCAAATATTTAAAATAGTAATAATATTTGATTTAAATCCTATTTCACTTTAATTTTACATATTATTATAAATATTTATTTTTATTATTTTATATATATATATTTATATATAAGAAAAAAAAATAAAAGTTTGCAGGCCAGATATTCTTTAGGGCCAGAGGTTTTGTAAGAGCTAATAGGAAAAGTAGGTTAATCCATCCACCCTCACACCACAAACAAACACGCCCAAAAAAGCCTGTGAGAAGCTCTTGGGCCGCTTATAAGTGACAATCAATCATAAGGTAGGACTTGGTTTCAATGACCAACTGTTATTGGAATAATTCACATGGAAAAATTGATACTAAGTCTACTAGTAGAATTTTACATCAGTTGCTTTCACAATATTACATACATCAGACTCTAAATGAATCATTTTTTAAAACTATATAAAAAATTAATTAGAAATCTGAAAAAAAAAAAAAAACGAGGTGGGCTATAGACTATGGACTTTGATTGAATGAGAACATCCCACCACGTTTTTCCCTTTTCATTTTTAGTCATTCATAATTACTAAATTCTAATTCTAATTGATATAGCCTCTTAGTCAAGTGCTATAATGAATGAATTATTTGGGCGATTGCATGTTTTGTACAGTTGACTCTCAATGTTGGGCCTCAAAATTGAAATTTCGGCCGATAAGAGTCATTTGCACAGGGACTCAGCCAGCCCCCGCTTCCGATACATTGAAAGGCTGCAAGCAACTGTTACCTAAAACCGAGACTGCATTAACATCTACCCCACCAATGTTATGCCCAACACATTATAATGTCTATAACCAGACATGAATCAGAACAACAACTAGAAACTGTCTTAATTAGCCATCCAACTAGTTCTTCTCATGCCGCCCCTGATATTTCCAATTTTTCAACTGAAAATTTATTCATGTCAAATCATATGATTGAATATTTTATTATTAACATTTTTTCATAAAAATCTTAATTAAATGTTAAAAAAAATTCGAAAAATTGTCACTAATTAGGATTCTAATATTTGCTAGTGCAATAGTCTATTTTTACTTCAAATTTTATGCTACTTATATGGTATTATGATTTAATTTTAGCGATTTATATATTTTTTCTGAAAGTTAAGTATTTTCTCTATTCTTTTTATAATTTTAAATAAAAAATTAGAGAGACCAATTAGAATAAGAAAGAATTCAACTTCAACTCACCATCAATCTCTCTCCCTTTCTCAACTTTTCTCTCTACCGATTTATATATTTTTGGACGGAGAAACGGATACAAGCCTCAAACTAAGCCATACAACAATGATTATACGTGACTCCACTCACAGCATGTAAGGATCCTATTTGGCGGGCAGTCGAACACATGAATGCCTATACTCAACTTCATACTCAAGTTACCTAGCCAAGCTACTGCAAAATAGAAAAGAAATCCACTCATCATCGTTCTCTCTCATTCTCTCTGACATTTTTTTTTTTAATATTAGTTTTAGTTTGATATCACCACTGACTAATTAAGCAATAAATCTTTCTTTTTTCTCTTCTTTTTCTTGTTTATTAATTTTAATTAATTCAAATTTATCCTTTTAATAATAAATTTATTTTTTATTTTTTCCATTATATGGAGTTGCATAATTTTGTGAATATTTTATTTTTCTTTATAAATATTTTTATCCTTTTTTATGAGTGTCCTATTTTTCTTTTTTATTGATATTTTTTTTTGTTTATGTAAATATTATTTTACATTTTCTAAATGAAAATAATCTATTGATTTTGAAAAACTATTAATATACTTTCTGCAATTATTCTAATTTTTCAAGATTTTATAATAATTATATTAAAAAGTTTAATTTAAAATGATGTTATGATATTAAAACAATTTCGCAACCATGTAAAAGAAATCCCAAATAATGAATTAAATTATTTAAATCATTATATTAAATTTTCAATCAATACTTAGATTATAGATGTTATATATATTAAATTTAATGAATAACACTGTTTTATATAAAAAAAATTTACATATCGTAAAAAAAAAAAAGAAAGAAAAGTCATTCTTTTACTTCCTGCAAAATATGACTATTCATACACCTTAGAATTTTAACCATGCTTAACCTAAGTTCCATTCTAATGTACCTTCTCTTTGGAATTTCGTGTCACGGCATATTGAATTGTGCTACGCATCACATGACCGCATAGACCTGTCCATTGGATTCCAGCCAGCAAGATGCTTCTTCACAATTATAAGGCCACAAATTGTACAACCTTTAAACAGATTGATTATGTCATTGAGATTTTTATATCTTAATTTATATACTATTAAATTTTTATATTTTTGAATCTTTGTTGTATTAAGAATTATAATAATAGACAAAAGTTTTATTTAAAATAAATCATATAACAAAAAATAAAAAATTTTATTAGTAAAATTATTTCACTTTAATAATTTTTGAATAAATTTTAAATTTGATAGAACTAAATTGAATTCTATTATTTTTTTGGAGGGAAAATTAAATTTTATTATTTAAAATAAATCTATAATGAATTGAAATCATTTTATTTTTAAACATATTTATATATTTAGATTAAACATAGTAATAATTAAAATTATAAAGTTAATAGAATAATTTTATCTGACTTTTTTTTTAAGTTAGTATTTTATCTAATAAATTTTTAATTAAAATGAATTATTTCAAAATGTTATAGTTTTTTACTTAATTTTTTTTTTCAAGAAGAGAATTTTAACCTCATTTGACTTTCTCACTAAATCATTTTTTTAAATGAAAGAATTGATTCTTTAAATATATAATTTTAAATTAAAATTTAATAAAATATAATTTTATATTGAATTATTTTTGAAATGTAAATTTTCAAATAGAGAAATTTATTTGTAGTAGTTTAAAAATTATTAAAAATTCACATTATTTATATAAAAATAAATATTTAATTGATAATGTTTAAAAATTCAAAATAAAAAAATCAATTTTTTGTTCTTTTCTATAAATCTAGTGATTTTAATGACAAAAACAAATAATTTCTTTAAGTTTTAAAATTACTATTTATTAATTTTTGGTCAATTTTATTTTCACTATCTTCAAAATCTTTAATATAAAAATAATACAATTTAAAAACTGAATATATATAAATTAAAATAGAAAAACTCAACAACATAAACAATCACATGAAAATGTGTTTTTTATGTGAGGCTCCTTTTTAGCATAGCCAACTATATTTATATAAGATGAAAGGTGCATGTATTTATAATTTGAAGAGACCAAGATAGAATGTCTTCCAAGTTCCAATTCTACTTTAATTAATTGTATTTCATATAAAACAAATTTATAAAATAATTGATAGTGATACTTCCAATAACATATTATTAACGAGTATATAAATATTCACATATGGCATTGTTTAGATTGATTTTTTTTTTTAATTTTATGTGGCTGGCTACTGAACCTTCTTGAAGAATGACATTATCTCTGCATTTTTCTTTTGTTTTGAAATGACTATTTTCATGTGGTCCAGTACCCAGACCCTATTAATATTGATGAACCTTGAAGATTATAACTGGCTTACTCTGCTATCTCCACTGTATCCACCTGAGATCTTAGGGAACTATTAATTAACTGTAAAAATATATATTAAACTAGGAACGTGCGATATGTGTTGCTTCCATAGTTACAAATTATTTCAAGTATACACGCTATAACACTTGGAAGAAACTAGATGTTAAGCAGTGTGTTTTCCATATCCTATATATTCACGCTTCTTTCCTTCAAACATGCAGACTACTAAACTTTTCAAGGACCCATATAAAAATTTGAGGGTTAACCATTTGCCCCGCTTCATTGATGTACTTCTAGCTGATCATTGGCTAAAACATGATTTACCTAGAAAGGTAGTTGACACATTAAGGTTTTGATTCCCATGGCATTTATTTTCTAAATAAGCATATTTATATCAAGTTATTGTAGTTATTTTTCCTGTCTTACACATGCCGATTCAATTGGTATTAACAAACACATATAGTTCGCATTATAAATTGATAGAAGAGGTTTTAAATCAATTTACTACTATTTTTCCTGTCCAAAATATTTAAAGGTATAAGCTACCCAAAATTTTAAGGACTTCACCCTTTTTTTTTTTGTGTGTGTGTGTACTAGCTAGAAGACGGATACTTGATGCAAATCTTAGAGGATGGGTTTTTTTTTTTTTCCCCCTATTATATTTGAAAATGTAGTTGAATAAGTATGAATCCACACTAAATAATTAACACTAGGAAGAGAGACAAATACTCAACTTGATTTTATTATCAAGGATATTGTTTAATAGCTCTCATCACCGTTGATGGTTCATCATGTTCGCCGTACTGCTAACTCAGTGGCTCATTGCTTAGACGATTCGTGCTCGTAATAGTGAAAGGTCGGCAAGTTGGATAGGTTCATTACCTGTTTATGTTCTTGACTTGCATGTAAAGGATACCCAACTTTCTGTTTGAGCAATACTAGATTCGGCCTTTCCATATTTTTTTTTTAAAAAAAAAAAACACTAGGAAGGAAGACAAATAGTCTAAAAATCTTTGGGTGCTGTATAGCAAGTGGGACAAATCAGAACGATACATGCTCTATCCTAATCAATCGTTACCTGCGGGTAGTGATCAATAAACTTTATGAATTTATTAAAGAAAGCTAACTATATATGTTCGCTTTTTTTTCCCCATTGATCTGCAATGGGTAGGCAATATTATATCCTGAACTATATTCAAAGGATTGTAGGTCTATTCATCTCTATCTATATTTATTTGAATAATAAATATTAAATTCATCTCCACATTTATAAAATTCCGAGTACCTATTACCTAAATAGTTATCAAAATATTTTTAAAGCACCTATATAAATTAGAATATAAAATATATAATTATAAATTTATAATCATATTTAACTAAAATAATATTTATTATATTCAAAAAGATCATATATTAAAAAATTAAATAAAATACTAAAATATTAAAAAATAAAACAAAATCTATCCAATTCTCTAGATATAATATATTAGAAATTACATAATCCCTAACATTTTGCATCTAACTTAGTAAAAAATATTGAAAATAGTCGATATCATTTATATTGGCTATGGATACATATGTGCGTGTAAGTCCTAAATAATGAATTTGAGTATAGATAAATTGGAAAATTCGGGTAAGGTATGTGTAGGGTATGCACTATCTATATTCTATCCAAACACAATATTATTTTTTCGAGTAAGAGTTTATCCATACTTATTACTCAATTAAGTCAAGTATTACTTAATTTAAGTTAGTAGAGTTTGAGTGTGTACTCATTGGCAGATACAAATTTCCATCCCTCTCAATTTAGGTATAGCAATCTTGAAATTAGAATCCTAATGTCCCGATTTAACACAAGTACTCTCTATTTATCTATTCTAATAGAATTGATTTCAAAGTTAGTTATAAATGTGGCTCCTATAAAAGAAAAATACTTTCTACAAAAAAAAAGTCAAATAAAATAAAATCAACATGAGAAATTATGTGTGTTTACACAGTCAATAGTCACGAACCATAATGCAATATAATTGTGATAATAAATTTTAAAAACTTTTAATATTACTTTTTATCAAATAATTAGTTAATTAATCAAATGAAATTAATATATACAATAATTATAATGTTATTATTTATATTATTATTTTATAAAAAATTATTATTAAGTAAATAAATTAATAAAAATTATGATATAATTATAATTATAATTAAATTAGTATAATAAATTTTAGTAATAAAATAATTTTTTGATACAAAAATTAGAAAACTTGTAGTTTTTTTTATTTTTTATGGTTTTTTATCTTTTAGTTTTTTAATTTTTTATGGATAGTAAATTAAATATTGGTTATTATAAATGTGAATAATTTCTTATATTGTTAAACTTTCTAAATTATTTTTATGTGAAGAATTTCTTATATTATTAAACTTCCTAAATTATTTTTATATAAAAAATTTCTATATTGTTAATTTTTTATATTTTTTAGGCTAATTGATGAAGTTAAATGGTTAATTATTAGTTTACTTGTCATATGATAAAATGAGGACATATTATATTATCAGTTATAAAAAAATATTATGTTATTAATATAATTACTTGATAAATGAAAAATATTTATGCAAAAATAAATTTAAGTAAATAAAATAATAAAAATAAAATTTTTATTAAATTATTATAATAAATCTTAATAATAATATAATTTTTTTGATAAAAAAATTTGTAGTTTCATTTTTTCTCTTTTTAGTTTTTTTTCTTATATATAGTAAACTACATATATGAAAGTGGAAATTTTTCTATATATCATTAAACTTGCTAAATTGTTTTATATGAAAAAAAATTATATTATTAAATTTTTTAAATTATTTTTAAGTAAAAAATTTTATATTATTAAATTTTTTATATTTTTTAGATTATTGAGAAAATATATACTTAATTATTAGCTTGTTTGCCACATAATAAAATGAAAACATATTATATTATTGCTTGTCAAAAATATAATATTGCAAATATAGTTAGTCGACAAATGACAAACATTTAAAAACTGAAATTAGTTATATATTGTATATATATTGATTGATTCTTCTGCATTTGACAATTATATGCAACTAGATGTCCTTATCAAACCTGGAAACTCATATATTTATACAGGTGATATAATTATGACAGGATAAAACAAATTTATAACTGAGCAAATTAGATTTAGTCTAATTGGTTTTCTCATAATTTTTCGAAGGGTGTCGAGTGAATAATTTTGTATTTAATTTCTCTCTTTATTAATATTATAAGAGTTTCAAATATTAGAATGACAATAAAAAAGAGATAACTATCTTTCATTGTATAATTAAATTAGAGTTTCTAACTTTCAACGAATGAAAACATAAAATAAAATAAAATTTATATATGTTAAAATCAAATATCAAAGAACATAATAGCATAATTTTATTTTATAAAATAATTTATTACAAAAATTAATGGATATTATCATTAGTTTGTTTTTTTATAAAATAAGTCGCTAAATTACCACATAATTAGAAATTTGCAACACACTATTTTACCACACCTAACTTATGACACACACACAATTAAAAACCTCACAAATCCTACATTGCCGCATAACTTGAATCACAACACCAGCCAAATAATTAAATTGCCGCATACCTGCTCCTCTATTAAGCAATATCAACAAATCAACTCCAAGTCTTACTCAGATTCCTATTTCATTTAAAACCTTAACTTTCTTCTTTTAATTTTTATTTTTAACTTTCTTTCTTATGTCTATTTGATTTTGAATTAACAAATGTTTACCTTCAAATTAAAATGCATTAGTTTTTATAATTTCTGCAAAAATTATTTTTTATTCAAATATTTTTCGTACTCTTGACTATAGATCATATTAATTACTTTAACATGTTTACCTTCAATCAATATACTACCAATTAATCAATAGGATTTCTGAATTTAAAATTTTCAAACTTCATAATTATAAGAGCACTACGACTAACTCTGATTTGTGACTCATTTTCAATAGAACAAACTCTCATTTGTGACTCATTTTCAATAGAACATCTATAATTGAAAATTTCTGATGAACCCTTTCGTGTAAATTTAGAAATATATTTTACATCACTTAAAGTCTTGACATTATTATTATGTACTTCAATTTTCACTGTACAAATAATACTTTCAATATTATGCACTTCAATTTTCACGGTACTAATAATACTTTCAATATTATTCATTTCACTATTGACTAGCACAGTAATTTCTCATTTTTTTTAAAATAAATCAAAATTTATTCTTTTTTTAAATAAATATGACATGGATAAGTCAAATTCTTTAATCAACCATCACATAATGAATTCTTTATTATAACCTAAAATTATTTTTCCATTAAACAACTTTGCTTCAGACTTCGACATAATAATTTTACTTATTATGATAATACAGTAAAATAGAATGTTAAAGACCACAATAATTTTAACATAATTTACGTAAAATGCTCCATAAACTAACACCACAATTACAAATTTGCCATATACTACCTAACCACACTCTATATTGTGGCACACACTCAAAATTGAAAAACCTTGCAAGTTCTACGTTGCCGGACCAATTGAATTGCAGCAGTAACCACAAATAAATTGCCGCACTCCTGCTCCTTTTATGATCAATATAACGCAACGAATCCAAGTCCAAGTATTACTTGGATTCCTATTTCCCTTTGAACTTGGATTAACATTATATTTGGTTTAGAATATACTTTTTCATGGTGAATTCTACAGATTTTATAATGTCGTCAAATAATGTGATATAATTCAATGATAAATAATAACTTTCATTTAATCCAATAGTATTTAGTCTTATCTAATCAAATGGTGAATAATAACTTTAATAAAATCTAACGTTAAATTATTAACTATGATATTATAGTATAATAATGTAAATGATACTGTAGTCTTCACCTATTTTCATATGTAAAGTTCGATGCAGAGGATTGTTTTCCTTGTTGATTTAATTTACTATTTCTAATTTACACCATAGGTCCATTTGCAACTAATGAAGACATAAATTAATTTGAATTCATATTTCAAATAAAAACTTGTAAAGATTATAGTGATCTTAAATTCAAATAAACTAAAATTTCAAACGATCACCATATATTTTAAACATGACTATTTATATGGTAATTGAAGGAAAAAAAAAATCTTCTTGTTCTTCTTCTTCTTCTCTAGTCTATAATTAATATTTTTCAAAAGACATAATAATAACTTCGAGTAAATTTGAAATTGAATCCGTACATAAATTAAAACTAAATCTTAAGAAATTGAGAATGCTCAAATTACAAAAGGGTTACCCTAGCTAGCTATCTACTACTACATGATTTGATCATAATGATCTACAATAACATATTAGTTAACAGGAAATGCTCGTAAATGCCTCCCTCTACTCCTTTATTACTACATCATCAATAGAAAGAAATAGCAAAGAAAAAGGCAAGGGTTGTTAAAATAATTTGCATTCGATTTGGGGATTCAAACAGACCTACTAATAATGATTAACAGAATGTTCGCTGGATTTGTTGAGCCAGTTCCTCTGCGCTAAGTTGGCATTCAATTCCAATCTGTTAAAAAGGAAAAAAAGCACAATAAATAGTTCAATGTCATTAGCTGCAATAAATCTAATTTGGATCAAAGAGGAAAAAAAAACACTTTTCAGTGTCAGCATTGGACTTTTAATTTTCGAAAGAGTCAACGTAAAAACAACAATATGTTTTTTACTCAAATGGGTAAGAAACTACTGCAATCTGCCATCAAAATTACCTTCCTTTTTGTTTTTTTATTTCATAAAACTATTTCTCTGTAGACTGTAGTTAATAAGTGGGCTAGTGTCTTTTTAATATGTTAATTATGTATAGGAATTCTACCTCACAGAAATGAGATAATCATTTCAGTGTAAAGCATGCATGACGATATTCTTCAATGTACTTTTGGTCAGTTGGCTTAAAGATAAAGAGAAAGAGAAAGCAAATTTAAATCCTAGGCATTTCTGTCTTCCTGCAGTTTGAGACATATGCTTGGGCCAGTAATTTATTTTTGGCTCAGAATTTTAACTGACAAATTTAATATGCTCATTTTTTTTTTTTAAAAAAATATTTACTACAGTAGTTTGTTTTTCCCTCTTCTAGAAACAAATTGAAGTGCAAAACGAATAATTTTCGATTTTTTTCATCAACACAAATCTGAAATGTGTATATGTACAGCTATTAAGTGATTCAGTTCAAGAAGTAGCATACTAATGGCTTACCACAATAATAAAAACCTTAGGATAATAGGTGTATATTATATATATATATATATATCGTCACTTGCTTTATATTTAATGTGATTCACACGCTCTAACAACATACATTATGATCATAGGAATGCAATGTGTATGCTATAGAAATCTTACCTTGATGGTAAAGGAATTAAGCACAGTTTCATCAACAGTGCTAATGTTGACGTTGAGGATCTCGAGTGGGAGGTCCTCCAGGGCAGAAATAATCTTCACAGCTTGACCAGGAATCCTGGGAGATACTGTTTTCAGTAGAAGATTGGGGCCAGAAAACTTAACCTCGACATCTGCAATGGCAGACTTGGAATTGGCAACAAGTTCATTGATATTGTCATTAATAGAGGAAGAAGAAGACGTTGGAGATGGTTCAAGTGAGGTACTGGCCATGGTGGTGGGGGAGAGGTAACCACATTGCTGTAACCTAGGCCTGTAGGGGCTACGAGGCTGCGGGGTTCTTGGGCTTATAGGTAAATTAAGTCTAGGACTTAACGGTGGTTTTCTAGGGCTAAGTGGCGAAGGTCTTGGACTTGAGCCTAGCCTAGGGCTAAGTACGTCACTGTATACTTTTCTTTGTTTCTTGGCCTCCAGAGATTGTAGAACTTGCTGCAACTCATTGATGTAATCGACTACTCCGCCAATTATTGATGCTTGGTCCCCCTAACCCATAATTTAAAATGGAAAAGTTAATTAAGGAACATATATAGGGTTTCAGGTTTTGACCTTTACATAAAGCAAGATCGCGTGTGAAACTTGGCCAAAAATTAAAATAAAAATACAGGAAAAGAAAAGAGAAAGAGGAAGACCAGCAGCCAAAAGAACCTTTCTAATTTTCTCACAACATTATTTTATCGACAAAACATTCGATAATTTTGGCGAAAAAGTTGAGAGAGCCCATCGAGCAAACTGTACTATAAGTAGGGGAAGAAGAAAAAACTGTCTCTAATGGGTAATATTAAGAATAGCAACTGTAGAGTTTGATTGACGAGTAAATATATACATATGTATATAGCTCCTTCACTGTCATTACTTATTGTTAAGCCTCTAATTTCTGAACTTTCTACTCTTTTATAATCAGCCCAAAAAGTCGATAATAAATATTAAGAGGAAAGCTTCAATGCCCACATCTTATATTATTTTGATAAAACAAAGAAGAAAACAACACATATATAAGAAGCCAAAGCAGGCCTAGAAAAGCTCAAGCGCCAATGAGTCTTTAGTTCAGTATCAGAGTCCTTGTCAAGGCTTTGAATTTCAACCAAGAAATTAAAAAAAAAAAAAAATAAAGGCTAGCTTAAGCAAAAATATGCAAGCAGAGCTAAAATAAAACAACTTACTCTCTTGACATAAAAGCAAGGCATGAGTGATCTTAACACTGACAAATGCTCATTCATTTGCTTTCTCCGGTTGCGTTCCACAGTAATATGAGACATCCGTTGCTGCCCATCTGATGGGTTAGCCACTTCTTGATCAGAAGTAGAAGCCATGGTCGTCTTCTGTCTCTTGTTCTTTGGAGAAGTTTCAAGCTCAGTCTCGGATGACTCTAGCAGAGCACTAGAAGTAGTAGACTTCTGTGACACCAGCGTCGTTGTTTCTTCACTTTCTTTTGAGCTAACACCAACTTCATCAGACGGTGTAACAGTGGGAAACTCCGCTACGCTGTCTAAGCTCTCAAAAATGGCAAACAAGTCGTCACCATCCAAGGTCGTGTCGACAAACACAGATTCCTCAAACAAATCAGACAAACTGTCACTCATTGTGTCAATCTGTAGTCTTTTCTTCTTTTTTTTTTTCTGTTCTTTTTGCTCTTCTTTTTTCTTGGGAAAGTGATAGAAAATAAAAAAATGGGAGAGGGAAGCGTGTAGTGAAGTAGTGAGAAAAAGACCCAGTGGTTGTCAAGATCAAGAAAAGGATTGTAAAAGAATTATTAAAACAAGAAGTGAGTTTGACAATAGGACTACTAAACTATCACCATCAACTGGCTTGTCTTTTTTGAGATATATGAAGTTGAAGTTGATCTTCGCCGTTAGTTGCTGGGAATCTTTCGGGAATTCAGGGAGGCAACGGTGCACTGAAAACCAAGATTATGAAAACTACTGCTGCTACTACATATCAAGAAACCACAAAAATCTGAGAATCAAAAGAAAGGATAGCCGTTAGCGTGTGTGTGTAAGAGAGAGAGAGAGAGAGAGAGATAGACAGAGAGGAGTTAAATAAAAAGATTGGGCGAAGAACTAGGGAAGTGTACAGGGAAATACTGGTGGGCTGTTGGATTTTTTTGAAGCCTATCGTGTTAAGTGAGCAAGCGAGAGGCATTCCATTTGCATTTATGGCGCTTATAGATTAATTATTATGGGGCAAGATAATATCTGGAAGTTAAGTACCATATTTATTGTTGTTTAATTGGGTATGATATTATTAAAGAACATAGTATTTGGTTGAGTTTGACAGCTTTCATTTTTTTAAAGGAAAAAAAAAATATATGATTGGTCTCATTTGTTATGTGATAATAAGTTGAAAAACAAAGAATGATTTTCGTCACCATTATATTGATTTCGTTCATTGCATGATTATAATAGGAAAAGAAATTACTATGTGAATAGTACAAATATTTATGTGGTCAACTAATATGTGATAAACAGATATTATAATATTTCGAGGAGTTGAATATCCAATTTAGAACGTTTGGAGTGTTAACTTGAGTTAGCATATATTAACTTTGAAAATTCTATATCAATAATCAATAAAAAAAAGATTATCAGCATATATAATTTTGAGTTTAATTATTATAATTTGGATTATAAAAAAAAACTTAAATTATCAGCATATATATCTTAGTAACTAGGATTATTCATTTACATTACCAATATAGTAATGATTCAATGCTTAATGTCTTGCGAGACTTTAAATAAAAGATTTATTGTCACAACATATTTTAGATGTAATTTAAGAAATCGTTGGTATGGGGGGGGGGGGGAGGGGGTTTCAAATTGAATTTTAAAGCTCTATTGCTTGGAAACCGTATTGTCTTTGAAGATCTAGAAAAATGGGAAAAATAAAATGGTTGTTAGGTTTAAATTGAAGATCGGGGATTCTCGAATTTAAATGTGGTTTGTGTCGGATGCCTGAGAATGGTGTGTGGTCATTGGTTAGGAATTATTGATTCAGCCTCTCAGTCACGGTCTAAATATAAAGCTGCAAATTTTGATGACATTAACAGGACCCACTACCAGATCATGAATTTTTTAAATAGAGATATCATGTACAGTTTTTCAATTGCTGAATACCACTGTATGACATTTTTTTTTCTATACTGCAAGTTCCTTCTGATAGTATTGCAATGGCATCGCTTTTTATTTAAAGCTTCAGTAACCTCAGTGGACACACCTCCACCTCATGATATTATATCTATGCACAAATTAAAGTTCTTTATAATGCACAACCAATCATACCCTTTTATTATTTCTTTTACATACCTTTATTTTACTTGTTCATAAAAAAAAAAAAAAAATGCTACTATATTTGTTGAACTGAATGAAAGGACTTGCAGTTAAAAAGTAGGGATCAGAGAAAGGCAGCGAAGCAAATTTAAGAGGTGAGGAATGCCTTGATGTTAGAGTACATATAGAGAATAGCCAAGGAAAAAGGAATCCGCCATGAATGTGGCAAGTGGAGAATGTTCCCAGGAAAAATCTCAATAACAAGAACCACACATCCTCGGTTTAGTATTTGCAATCACAAACAGTTTTGAGGTTGGGATGCTATCATATCACCATTATTCATGATTTCCATGCACGCCATTTTGTCCTATAAGCCATAATTATAAATGAATGATTTTTTTTTATATGTCGAAAAATTTAAAAGACACTAATAAAAAACAATTAAAGAGAAATTATTAAGATTAAGTATCCATTTGATTTAATTATTGATGATGTTTAGTAGCTAATACTTGTTACTAGTTATTGTTAAGTAATTGTTTATAGTTGATTGATATTAAATAATTATTATTGTTAATATGTCAAATAACGACTAGTTGTTACAATTAACATATCAGATGACGATTAAAGTATAATTATTTTTAAAATTTTTATTACATTATACAAATTATAAGTTGATATATAATATTAATTAAAATTAGATATTATAATATCTTTTTACCCTTGAATATGATTATTGTAATTATTTTTAAACACTTGTATAAATGTTCGCTATCATTTACTACATTTTATAAATTTCAATAATTTTTTTGAGAATAATAAATTTTAAAAGTAATCAAGTTTTTATCTGAAAGTTTTGTGAAACTATTAACCCATTTTTCCTTTTCATTGCCAAATGCTTTTCATAGAATTGCTTAAAACTGAAAAGTAAAAAAGTAACCTCCAAAAGTAAAGAATACTCTAAACTTCGGATCTGCTATAATCAGAATTAGTAAAAGAAAAGAAATGAAGATGATCAGTTCGATGGGTAGCAAACTTTATTACAGCAAATCCCAAACACGACAAAGTGAACATATATGCGAATTTGGAGGGAGGGAGGGAGGGAGAGGGAGAAATAAATGACGAAGGAGGTACTGAGCAGAAGGCTGCAACTTGTCTGATACGGAGTTTGACATTTATTTATTAAACATTTTATATTAAGAATAGGGAAGGCCTTGAATGCGCAGACACGGCATCTCCGTGCCTCAGATGATCATCAACCATTGATTGATTACATGAATTGAATTACTGATTGATTACATGAATTGAATTACTAATAGTAATTAATTTGCATATGTGCGTTGTGCTATGGGGTCAGCAAACAATGGCAGTAGTAATTGCAGATTGAGTGCATGGGAGTGCGGTTCCATTTAAATGGAAAACGTGTCATTCAGTATTCTTTTGTTTTTATCGCAATCAATTTTCCTTTGAATGAATACAACTTCTCCTTCGCATCCATCAATTTTCACATTTACCATCTCAACAACCTTCTGGATTTTTCTTCTTCTTCTCTCATTCTCTCTCTCTCTTTCTATCCCCATTGCTATTCGCTCTCTTCGCTCTAAGTTCTTGCATTCATCAAGAATAATTTTGTTCATCCAAAAATTAATCATGATATGTGCAGTTGCTGCTTTGTTTTTATGTAATTTTCTGAATGATATTCTCAAACCTAATAAGGTTTAATTTTAAGATGTGACGAAACTTGTTCTTGTTTTTTTTTTTGTTTCTTTTTCCTTACACTTCACCTATTTACACTTTATTTGAAGAAAATCTAAGAAATTATAAGAAAAATACAAATAATTATATCGAGATTCTAAATGAGTGCAAAAAACTCAAAAGAGAGTGTAAGAAGTTCAAAAGAAAGTGCAAGAAGACGAAACGCATACTACTACATGCATATTAATTGCTCATTTTTTTTGCAAATAATTAATTTGAACCTTTTATTATTATTAATTGGAGCTCTAATTCGTAATTCTGATGACAATTAATTAATTGAATTGATTGTCAACCTTCAAGAAAATGATGACTGATATATATTACTATGGGACATAAACACTTGAACAGTTCAATTGATTATTTATCATGGCAAAAGCTTGATTGCATTTGCACACACTTTCCCCCTTCTTCTATCTGCTCCAAACAAGCTATTTTTTACTGCATGGATATATATAGCCCTTTGTTTAGTAATCATTAGGCTTCGAATCCGTCGTCCAAATTGAGTAAGAAAAATCCAGAAGCTGTAAATTCGAGAATCTTCTACAGGCTTCAGGTTTTACGTGAAAGAGTAAAGCCATGCAGCTTCCCTAGGTATCATCACCTAGCGGTGTGTCTCGCAGAGCCTCAGCTCGAGGCAATCATCAACAAATTGTCCACACCAACATTTTAATTTCTGGACTGCAAATTATATTTACAAACTTTCATTTTCTCTCCACACTCCTTCCTCTTTACAACCTCTTTATTTAAAATTATTTTCATAATTTTTCCTTTTATATCTTTTTAATTTTTGCAACCTCTTTTTTCCAATTGTAAAAAATTTTTATTTCATTACAATTGTACAATTCTTTTTACCTTGAAATTCTAAAGTCTCATTTAGATCGAAAGATTAAAATTTTAAATTTATAAAATTAAGAAATCTAGATTTTTAATAAATTTTTTATTTCATAAATTTTAAAATTGTAATTTATTTGTTATGCATATAAAATTTACTTTTATATATCAAATTTATCATCTACTAAAATGTGAATTTTTACCAAATTCCTTATTTTATTAAACAATTTATTTTATTCAATTTTTAAAATTTTAAAATTGCCTTTAAATTTTATAAATTTTATGTACATACCAACCATGTTATAATTTTAAAATTTATGAAATAAAAAATTCATTAAAATTCCAGATTTCTTAATTTCATAAATTTCAAAATTTTTAAATTCTAATTTTTCAATCTAAATGGTACTTTAAGATTTTAAGGTGAAAAAAGGTTGTGCAATTAAAAAGAGATTGTAAAAAGTTTTTATGATTATAAAAAAGGATTGCAAAAATTAAAAGGGTAAAAAAGTTAAAAAGGAGATTGTGAAAAGAAAATTTTAAACAAAAAGAGGTTGTAAAAAACACAGAGAAAATAAGAGGTTATAAATAGAATTTCCCTTTTCGGACTCTATATTTAGGGCCAAATTAATTTTCTGAAATTAAAATGAACACAAAAATAATAGATCTACGTCTACTTTATTATGCTTGAAACTGATGCAGGAGCATCAATGAGGTCTATTAATTTAAACTTATAATGTATCGACTTATAACATGTTTATTCAAGTTATTAAGTGTTAAAAGAATTTATTATTAGGTTAAATTCTCAATTGCAACCCTATAAATAAGGCTTCTTCAAAGTTAATTTTATGATTATATATCAATGAGGTCTATTAATTTAAGGTTATAATTTATTGACTTATAAAATGTTTATTCAAGATATTAAGTGTTAAAAGAATTTATCATTAGGTTAAACTCTCAATTGCAACCCTATAAATAAGGCTTCTTTAAAGTTAATTGTATGATTATATAACACAAGTTGAGCGTTTGCTTTGAGTGAGAATTTCTTCTCTTATATTTCTTCTTTTCGTCCTTGGAAGTATTCCTACAGAGATTGTGGGTGTTTTTGTATCTTTTTTTTTTTTTTTTAGAAGAAAGCAATATGTCATTAATTATAGTTCAAAGAGAAATCTCTTACATGTTGGTCTAAAGTATAAACAGGTAGAGAATGCATCCAAAGAGCTAGTCTGTCCGAATTTCGAGATCCTACAGCTAAGCAATGAGTAACCCCATTTGTCTCTCTTTTAACAAAAGAAAGTTTAGTGTTATGAGCTAATAATAATCTAATATCTTGGAGGATAAATTCTTGTTGAGACATGCCTGAACAATGTCGTGACACTATCTGCACTAAATCTTGACAATCTACCTCAACATAGTCAATTATCACACCAGATCCAAGAACCCAAAATAAAGCATCATGCAAGGCCACTATTTCCATAACTAGAGGCTCAGAAAAGCAAGCCAACGGAGCAGACCATGCTATAATAACTACCCTTTTCCCATCTCGATCACAACCCCATGGATGTTGTCTTTTGATCCATATTCAAGGCAACATCAACATTCAACTTACAGGAATGCATAGGCAGTTTTAACCAATGAGAAATAGAGCCCACCCTATCAACAGTAACAGACACTGCGCACGATGATTTCTTCATCTGGGACACTTGCTCAAATTGAGAGAAACTCACCATTGCACGCTGAAGAACATTATGGGCACAAACTCAATATTATTCCATAACTTCTGATTACGAGCCCACCATAGCGAGTCAAGAAAAGTAGCAAAGATAGCACGTGATATGTTGTCCATCATACTAAGTAAGTTAGATATCCATTGCTCTATAGAAATAACGAGAATATTGAAGATATAAGAGCTACATGATGATGCAAGCCATAAAGATTTTGCATAAGCACAGTGCAAGAAAACATGCAACTCATCATTTTCAAACCGTTGACAAAAGACACAGTTATTATGTATGAGAATGTTTTTCTTGAGTAATGTTAGCCTAGAGCACTAAGAAGGGGGTTGAATTGATACTTAATTTAAAAATTAAAAAGATGGTTAATGTGTTTAAGAAAATGAGCAGAAGAAGAAAGAAATTGACACAAGTGGTTATAATGGTTCGGGTGTTAACTAACACTACGTCCACTCCCTAATTCTTTACAATTGGGTGTTTCACTCAACTCAATAGGTGTTTCCAAGCTCACACTAAACTTTTACAACTTGTGTTTTCTAAGCTCACATAAAAATCTCTCACAAGTGTTTTCAAAGCTCACACTAAAATCTCTCAAAGTGTTTTCAAGGCTCACACTAAAACCTCTTACAATGGTGTTCATTGCTCACACCAAACAATTACTAAAACATAAATAAAAATTGAAAGAATGAGTAGTAAATTAGCAATAGTATGGTTACAAATTAATAAATTCTCTTGCATTTACATATGTTTGGTGGAGTATTTATAGCTCATATCCACCAAAGAGACGTTTGACTAAAACTATCAACAAATCTCTAAGATGTACTTGGTAGATTCAACATTAAATGCTTGTCAGGCTAAAGTCACGGTTGCTACTACTTTTTCGCGGTCACGAATTTCCAATTTCCATAGAGGAGCTGAAAATTTCGGCAAAAAATTTCATTTGTGTCTAACGGCTAGTCCATGTGTCAGCTTTCCATTAGTCATATAGGAAAATATAGTGCCTTGAATGTGACTGAGACAGTGAATTCCGCTATTTGAAGAGGAAATTTCAACTCCTTGAGTTATAGTCGCTACTAGATTTTTGCCCTTGTGATTTTTGATCTTTGAATGGACACCTGGGACACTTGACATGCTGTGATTGTGGCTTTGATTCCCTCCTTTATCACTATGAAAGTAGCGATCGCGGTCGCAGTCGCGACTCAGACGCGACACTCATCGTGAATTCCTCTGTGATTAAGGCTTGACAATCTTTGCCTAGTTCACGGCAGCGAAATAGCCCGTGATTTCTTCTATCCTAACTTCATCCTTTCTTGTGATTGATTCACGATCGCCATTTGCCATACACACATAACAAATTAGAATGATCTTTACAAGGTTGGAGATTTTGAACTCCATCCAACTTTCAATAAAAAAATCTAACTTATAATTTGCAAATCAATACTAAATGAAAGTATTAGCGTTAATCAATCTTTATTGTCAATATCAAAAGAGGTTCATGACTTAGGTTAAATCAACTTAGTCCAACAAATAAATTAGATTTAGTAGGGAGAAAACCCTTGCAAAGTCGCCACACAAAAATCAGTTGTTTAGGCTACACTTGAAGGTCCCAAATATCACGCCATAATGTGGAAGTGGTGCTACCCAATGCTATAGAGGGAGAAGTTCTTACAATTGCCACTTTGTATCCCAACTTGACAGTGTAATTTCCATCCTTAGTGAAAAACCAAGCAAGCCTATCATTTATGTCCCTTAGGCTTAATGGAATTGATAATATTAACTCTACATCCCGTCGAAAAAAAGTAGAATTGATGAAATCAGAATTTTAATAATTATTTATAATCAAATCGAGACCTTCACATCCATTGGTAAACCAATACTAGGGGCCACTAGTTTAAAAGAAGAAGGCATTGGAATCCAGGCATCAAACCTGACAAAAATTGATCTTCCATTACCAACACACAAATAGAGACCTTTCTGAAGCAAAGGAGTAGCTACAACCAAACTTCTCTAGCTATAACTAGGACGAGGACCCATTTACGCTAGTAATAAACTAGAATCTGAGAAATATTTTACCTTAAGAACTCTAGTTGTCAGCGAAGAACTGTTTGCCAAGAGGCGCTAACATTGCTTGGCAAGTATGGCCAAATTAAACTCTTTTAAGCTGCGAAAATTGAGACCACCATCTACCTTAACTATACAAAACTTATCCCATAATGCCTAATATTTGATGATTATAAGACGATGCATCACCCCACCAGAAAGAGTTTATGATTTTCTGAAGCTCATTGGTCTTATAAATGGGGATCTAAAAAATACTCATAGTATAGGCTGGTAGTGCCTGTATGACAGATTTTATCACTACTTCCTTACCATCCATAGACAAAGTTTGACCCTTCCAAGAGGTGAGCTTTTTTCGAAACTTATATCGAAGAAATCGAAAAGTAATATGTCTAATTCTTCCAATTATAGAAGGCAATCACAGATAATTACCTTCAAAATTAAACAAGCCCATGCCTAAACCATGGATAAATTAAGTTCTCCTAGTTACCAGCACTTGAAAAGAGAATAACATTAAAGACTTGTTAGGGTTAACTAGTTGACCCAAAGCAACTTCATAAATAAGAAGAATACGTCGAAGCTCTGTCGCTTCCTCTAGGATGGCCTTACAGAAGATAAGACTATCATTTGCAAAAAATAAATGAGTGATAACAAGCGTTGAAGGAGCCAACTGTAGACCATGAAGTCTACCTGTTGTATGAACATTTGATAATAGCCCAGAGAGAACATCAACACATAAGATAAAGAGATAAGGAGAAAGTGGATCACCCTATCGAACTCCCCGTTGTGGAATGATATCTCACATAATGCAACCATTAAGTAGGATCGAATATGACACTGATCGAACAAGTCTCATAATGATATTACACTAAGAAGCAGGAAAACCAAGAATAAATAAAATGGTTTCAATAAAATCCCATTCTAGCCTATCATATGCCTTAGCCATATCCAGTTTAATTATCACCATTCTAAAGTAGCCAGCTTGATTTGACTACAAAGAATGCATAGTTTCTACTCCCAGTAACACATTATCAGTAATAAGTCTATTAGGAATAAAAATACTATGCTTCTTGAAAATAAGTTCGGGAAGGACAAACTTCATCTTATTAACTAATACTTTAGACATCAATTTGTAAATCACATTACATAAGCTAATAGGGCAAAGGTCAGTCATATGGATTGGATTAACAATTTGGAATTAATACAATGTGAGTATGATTAAAACCATCAAGAAAAGGCTTGTCATTTAACACTGATAGACAAACAAAAGTAACATCTGATCCAACTATATCCCATAGTGAGTGTAGAAAGAACCTGATTGTCCATCAGGACTAGGAGATTTTGATGTATCCATCTGAGAAAGAGCCTGTCAAGGCATGGAAGGGAAGTGACAAAGAGGCTAATTATTCTGTTGTTATCTGACGAGGTATGCTTTCAAAAATTTCTTCATTGATAACCGAACCATTGGATTGGAACAACTGTGAGAAATGATCAACTGCAATCTGACCCATAACATCTAAATAAGTTTGCCACTCACCATGCACATCATACAAACCCGATAAAGAGTTATACCGCTTTCGAGAAGAGGCCATAGAGTGAAAAAATCGATTATTACGATCACCATCTGATAACCACTAAATTCTAGACCGTTGTTTCTAATAAATTTCTTCATTCTCGAGAAGGTTATCCATTTGAGAATGAATATGCAAAATTTACCCACCATTCTGATATGCATGAGCCTTGAGTGACTCTAGTTAGCCTCGAAGCT
>CATIWR010025215.1:0-26391 GCA_949677035.1 Omphalea diandra
ATAGTGATTTTAATTACATTATTCTATTAAAATTAAAAATGATATGGATAATTTGCATTTTATTTTATGAGATGAGTAATGTTATCACTGGATAAATGGGTATGCACTCAGTTATGTGTTTATGAGATCATACCTTGGACATTAGGTAATACACTAACATTGATATTCTAATGTGCTAGTTGGAGGCATTGGTTTGTTTGCTTTGGGCTGCAAGTAGACGTCTCTGCGCCCGTTGCTTGGTAGGATCAGTAGATTGCATAGTTGAGTGCTTATGCGATTTTGTCAATATATTTTATTGATTTTACAGCCTACTAAGGATTTTGATTATTTTATTTTGGATACAAAAAATTTGTGAGTATAAAATTTTATAAATTATTATTTATTCAGCAAGATAATATTTTTATGATTACTTAGAGATTTTCAAAAGATATTAATAAGTATGTTATTTTGAAAGAATTTTGAAATATATTTTTGTTACTTATACAGTTATTTTGTTATTTTTATTTTCAGGTAAATACTTGATTAAAAGTTTAATTTATATATATATTGTAATATATTCTTTAGTATTGTTTATTTCCTCACTAACTTTTATACTCATTATTTCACTCACCAATTTATGTAAGAGATTTGAGGATAGAATTTGATAGGGCTTCGTTTTACTAGACTCCACGAGATATGAAAAAGGCCCTATGATCAAGGTGTTCCATTATGTGTGGAAGTAATTGTAATAAAAAATTATTTATTGATACATTAAATTTTATATGATACAATTTTAAGAGAATATTTATTAAATTTAAATAAAAAAATTTATGACAATCAATCAAATAAATAATATTAAATATTTCATAATAATAAATAAAATTAATAGATAATTGCAAACTATATATATACATATATCAGATAGTTATAATAAAAAATATTTAATAATTTATACCTTTAATCTTGTCTGACATAACTTTAAGACAAACTTTATTAAATTTGAATGAAATAATTTGTAACAATCTATTACACTATCGTTAGTCTTTATATATACAGATTTTGAATAATTAATAAAATTAATTTACATCTTGACTTTTTATTAAAGACTTTTATTTTTTAGATTTTTCTAATTTCTTATTTAGAAGTTGTTTAAAATTTTTATTTTCAAAATTTTCAAATTTATTATTTAAATTTTTTTATATAATCTAGAGTTCCTATTTAGAATTTTTACGTTTTATTTTTTTAATTTTATATTTAAAAAGCTTTTATATGCCAATTATTTTTTTAATTTTCTATTTTTTGATATGATAATTTGTTATAATATAATATAAAATAATGACATATGGTTATATTATATACAGTTATTTGATAAATGTCAAGTGATAATTTAAAATTAATTCTAAGATTGAAATTAATAATATAATAAGTAATAAACTTGTGCATTGCATAGTATAATTATAATAATAAATTTTAAATAAATTAATATTTAATTTATTAAATGATTATCTAATTAATTATTATTTTATAAAAAATTATTGTCAAGTAAATAAAATAATAAATAAATTTTTAAAATTTTATAATTATGTACGGAAATAATTATAATAAAAATTACCTATCAATTTGTCTTCAATCTTATGTGCACATTTTAAGAGAATATTTACTAAATTTGAATGAAGAAATTCCTGACAAATAATTAAATAAATAATATTAAGTATTTCGTAATCAAAAATAAAATTAAGACATAATTGAAAATCATATATGTGTGTGTATGTGTGTGTGTGTGTAAGTGAGGTAGTGATAACAAATAATTATTTATTAATTTACACGTTCAATCTTGTGTAACATAGTTTTAAAAAAAAATTGTTAAACTTTAACAAAGTGATTTATGATAGTTTATTACACTACTACTAGCTCTTACATACTCAAAATTTTGAACATTGAAACTAATTTAAAATTTGATTTCCTATTTAGAATTCTTATTTTAAGTTTTTTTAAAATTTTCAATTCAGAAGTTGTTTAAATTTTTTACCTTTTAAATTTTTCTAATTTCCTATTCAGAAATTTTTTTTGTATGATGTTGGCTTCATATTTAAATTTTCATTTTTTAGTTTTTCTCATTTTTATTTAGAAACTTTTATGTGGAATTTGATTTTTAATGTGACAATTTTCTATAATATTGACATAGCGTAAGTTACTCAAAGACAAACAACTAGGGTTTTGCGAAAAATATATTTTGTTAACTCCTTTCATAATACAAAACTGAGGCTTAAATACGTCTTACAATGCAAAATTACAACATAGGACGATTTTGCCAAAAATGGTAAAAATCCTAAAACCAACGCCAAAATAAAGTCCTAGTTAAAATAGGAAACTCAAAACAAACGACGACTAAAATGAAATTTTCTACTAAAAGTTAAAGCAAAAAAAAAATTACCAAAATAGAAAAATATAAATTTCAAGGCCTAAATGTGAAATTTGGGCAAAAAGTGACAAACATCATAGCCAAAGGCAGTGTGTTTTAATCGTTTGCGCATTTCCAATCAAACCATGGTCTTTTCGGGTCAAAATTTCCAACTGCCCTATACTAGTAGAAACCATGAAATTGCAAAGTTTTTTCTCCATCTTCTTATGTTGTCGCTCCAATTGCTCCTAATAAAATTTTGGCATTGCTTCCACATCAAATATAATGTAAAATAATAATACGTAATTATATTATACATAATAATTTAATAAATGATAAATAATTTTTTCATACTAATTACTGTTAATAATATATATTGATAACATTGATATTGATTTGAAAACATTAAGTAAGTGTCACACAATTTTGTAGCCATACCTCTACATTTATTGGAACATGAAACAAAAGCATGCATATGAAAACAAGCCACGTAGTTAGGAATACAAAAGCAATCAAACAACATTTTAGGATGCAGAGGTGGCCAGTCATGTGCCAACTTTCACCTCCATCAGGATATAAATAAGGGCATGATGAGGTGTAGGAATCCTTTAAAAGCAAGTTCCATATTGCATTCGGATCCTTAGTTGAGAAATGGTCCAAGTAGGAGTGGAATTCTCATATCTACTATGTGATGCAATTGAATTTCTTCACATCCTTATTCTTATTTGTCATTCGGGTCAATATCAACAGTGAAGACATCTCCATAAGGCCTCACAAAGTGCATGAGGAGACGTGCAGAAATTCGATCAATAGACACTGCAGTAAGATCTGAAGTCACAATAATGCTCATTCCATTCGGACTAAAATGGATGGTTCACATGTCCTGCAAGATCATCTCCACTTTTTATCACTCTTACCACCACTGATGGATCATTCACCTTCATTAAAAACACAACAAAATATCCTGGGTCGAGGCCATTATCTTTTTTCGATGCATCTTCAGGCTTATCACGAGTTGATGAAAATGATATCCAATCTCTCTTTGGGGACCATTAGCAATGTGTGTCAGCCTAATGCCATCTGTTAGCCTTGTTATTTTTTTGTACTCCCCTACTTGTGCATCCTCCATTATGTATAGATTCTTATACTCACCTCCTCCATCTCTTGTCGATCGAAAAACTAATTTTTTTCCCTATTACAATTTTCAACCCATTCCTACAACTATTAGAAACTATAATATAATAAAGGGCCTTTTGTCTTTCAAAACAAAAGCATAATATAAATTATGATGAACGATACTGAGTTAACTGACTTGCTAATGGATTGCCTAAGGACTATGAAATAATTTGATTGCTTTTATGAGTTGAACTTGTAGCGGGACTAATCATTAGGTTAAAATTTATTTAGGTTCCTCAACGGATAAATCAATTTCTCCATTAATTATTTAATAGATATCAGTTGGGCAAGGAACCAAGTATATTTAGAAAAAAAAAATCCATCACAAGGAATAATTATGAAGCTAGTTATCATCTGGACTTGTGGATGGGAAGGCATTATTGAATCCTTTTGTGAGACGTCGACACTGTCAGGCAGCACTAGCCACATTGGGGATGGCACATGTTTGCAATTGTTACCTAGCATTGAAAGAAGGTCCCCTGTATACATACATTGTGTCATGTTATGGATTTTGGCTCCAGCAGCTTGAGTACTTAGTTAAGGCCCCAGCCCTTAGCCCGGTTCTTCTCCGGCTCCACCAACAGCCTTTATCAGCTGCTATGTTTCCCTTCACGAATGCGAATCTTTATCACTTTGTGGCTACAACATTAGCATTTTAACCTTAGTTCTGAGTTTGCCTTACCGTTGATGCAGTAATTATATTTGCTAATGAATTGCAGGATTCAAATTAGCTATCAGCTTTTCTTTGACAAAGTAGATAAAGCTACCTTCGATATGGGGAACGAAGGAAATGGTTTGTATCAAAAGAACTCTCGAGGAAAAACATAGTAATTTGTTAAATTACGATAGTGCATTGATGCTAACAATATCGTGGGTAGGATAGATAAGTCTTTATATTTAACTGATTGATGCCTTTGATTCTGTTGTCGACTGCGAGCTCATGCTTGTTTATGCTGATCTTTACTTAAATGGTAAGATCTTTGCCAGTCTATGAGCTTTTTCAAACAAAGTAAGATAAAGGCATGAGACTTAATTTACCTTAACATGAGCTATTGACTCTGTTGCAAGAAGGACTACTTGGAGTTCCATATCATGTGAAATGGCACCAGGAAAGACAACCCACTATTGGAACTTACTTTGCTATCTCTCTGCTCGTTCCCACCTATCTTTTTCCCACTATAGTGAAAAATCTTTCCCTTCACCATAGAGGAAACCTTGCTAACCTTATAGGCAGTTTCTTGTCCCAGGCTCAATCAAGGGTATTTGAGGGAGAAGCAGGGCAAGAGGCAATTTTACTATATCATTTTAAAACGGGAATAAAATACATATTTACATAAGTAAAAGAGATGTTACCCCTTCGTTCTTTTTTTCATCTACATTAACATTAGTCACATCACAGAGAGTTAGGAAAGAAAGAAAGAATGCCTAATTCTTTTACCTTAGTAGCCTTTGATGCTAAGATTCTATCACACCAGATATAGAATCGGGAGTATGCAATGGGCAGGGTTGGAATCCAACTCCATATTCTAAAGAAGACTAAAAATGAATTCCTATCTTACTTATGACTTCTTTTACAACTCATTAGACAGACTTAGTCCCTAAAGAAATAAAGAAGGATTTTGCATAAGTTTAAAGATAAAGAGTGCATCCCGAATAAAATGACTCCACTGAGTTCTTACAAACTCAAGACTAAGAGGAAAGGAAGGTTGGTTAAAAGTGCTTTCTCTTTCTCATAACTAGCAGTTCCACTCACATAGAGGGAAGCTTTGAATGTAGAAGGGGCTGTCAGGATACTAAGGCATCTTCTTTAGGCTAGGCTATATTCTAGTTGGCTATCTGAGACAGATAAATGGAAGAATAAAGCAGCAAGTTACATATTTCAAACGAGAAGTAAAGTTACGTGCCCTTTGTGAGAAGGAAGGAGTTAAAGACTAAGAAGCAGTCCCCCATAAAAGAGTGCTCTTATCAGAGATTTGATTCAAAAAGCCTTTCATGAAGCAAGGCATGAAATGGAATAACTTTTTTTTTTACATGGAGTTTACTTTCTTGGATAGATCTTTCTTTTTTTAACCCAATTTTGGTACGACATACTCTAGCATCTTTAGGCTAGTAAGGCTAAAGCTTCAGTTCCCATAACTAAAGCTCTTCTTCATACTATTACTTATGAGTTAGCCCTTTCCTTTCTTCATCCGCGAATCACCCGCCTAAGTGCCCCCCCTTCTGACTGAACTAAGTAAATAAATATATCTATCAAAAAGAGTGCATTCGATGCAACAGATTCATTTCCAAGGGATTCTGTAAGGCTAACAACTCGAAAAGTAACTTTCACACTTGAAAGCTAGACATAGAAAGGGAGTCGATTTGTCGCTTCTCTTCTTTAGTATGATTAAAAAGTCTATCTATAGCGAGCTGTAAAAAGACTCCTTTTAGTCGAGGAAAGAGATTTTTAACAACTGTGAAAGCTTTATTATTGGGTAATCCCCCATGCAGAAAACTCGCCCAGAGGTAACCGGTTGAGGTTCTGCATAGGTTTGACAAGTTTGACTTAATCTCATCAAATGCGAGCTATTACCCTTTTTGCTCTCAGAAAGGACTCTCCATCTCGGGATTCCCTCCCTTAGATCAATTGGAGACTCTCCTTCTAACAATAGCCTTATTATCTATGTCCTTTTATATGTGGACTCTTTTCTTTCCTCGCTTTAGAAAGGTTCGACCTAGTCATAACATACTGAAACATATTTTTTACTTAATGAATGTCATTCATTGGCTTGTTCCTCAACCCAGACACGTGATTTCATCCCTATAATAGCTCTTTAATACAGGTTATGGGAAGGGTCAATGTAATTGTTAGTGATGCTCTCCCTATGGTGAGAGGGGATCGAATCCATCTATTTTTTATAGCACGTAAAGCTCAGTTGAGGGAAGCCTATTTACTAAAAAAATCCTCTTCTTTCGCCACTTCGAGATGATTTATATTTTAGTTAAGGCATCCTGTTGCTTGTTTATAAGGCTTGTTTATGCTAGTAAATTGAACACCTGGAAAATCGATAATTTCAAATTGAATTCTTTTTAAATTTAGAGTGATGACTTGATAGACCTTGATGCCAAACTGCTCTTCTTCACTTCATCCACCCTTGCTGTCGATCGCCTCTTGCCTCTCCTTCGAGAAAGAAACCTATTTCTCTTTATTAAGAGAAACCACTTGGAACACCTTTGCCTCCGATAATAGCATTTCTGTGTTTTTTAGTTTTTAGGTGCAGTATGCAAAAACCCCGACATCCCAGTCTTCCATTCCAATTTCATATACCTCATGTACCATTTGACAACACACTCTTGCCCTTGGCTAGATCATTGACATATCGTGTATACCGGAGATGAGGAGCACTCCTAAAATGGAAGCCCATCATCTATAGATCTATATATATATATATATATATATATATATTCATGAGTACATGTGAGTTTTCATCTAGATAAATAAAATAGAGCACAAACTATGTATCCATGATAAATACCATTAATTATGATTACTAATACAGATCATATTAGTTCTTGTTGTATAAAATATACCTCATAGGCAGTGTGCAATTCATTGTTATCGATTACCCACACAGCTTTGAACTCATTGTCAATGAATGCAAGCTTAGAGCCATCTGCAAAAAATGTTGGTACTACACCTGATACCCTAAACAGTCCTATATCTGGATATGGAGAGTCAAGCTTGTGAAAATGTCTTTGGATATTGTCTCCACTCTGTGCAACTAATTATTAGCTTAACATATTGTTAAGAGTAAAAAATCTCACATAAAAAAAGGCTTACCCACTAATTAGTTCTAATTTTTTAAAAATAGTTGACCCAAACTCATTTAATCCAATTCATTTATGGGCTTAATCTATATCTAATTCCACTAAATTTCTTACATGGTATCATAGCAGGTCCACCCGAGTTCAAAAATCTATCATCAAGTATCTGTCTAGACTTCTATTTCAAATCTTCAATTTCAGGGTGAAGAATACAATTTTAAGTGGTTAACTAAAAATTCAAAGCATAGTTGCCACTTGAGGTTTATGTTTAGTTAACTAACTAATTAGTTCTAACATTTTAGCGATGGTTGATCCAAACTTATTTAATTCAATTTATTGATGGACTTAACCTTTATCCAATACTCTACTCTCCTAATTAAATTTCATACATATATGATTAAAATTAAAGGAGCATTCAATAAAGCACATTCAGTAGTATAATACATACCTTGAGAAGGTCGATTTTGCAACGATGATAACCTATGTGATTCCCAACATCTATCACAAAGGGGTTGAAATGGTCAGCATATGGTCTTGTTTTTTGAGTAATTTGTAAGGGTTGTTCTGGTGTAGTTAAATAAAAAATCTCAATTTGTCGATATTGTGCTTCGACACAAACATCATTGAACTCAGACTTCTGACGAATAGTTGCCCTTGCCACTTTAGCGGCATTAATTATTGTTGGAGTTATGGCATTAATTCCATTAAGAGTCACATGAAGAGATTCTAAGGTTTCATTATTGCTAATGTCAGCTCGAAACACACTCTAATATTTTTCAACCTTTCGATGGAAAAATATGACATTGTCACTTCCCTATATTGGCCACCTTCCTTTTTTTTATAACTCTCTTGAGCTTTAGGGGAGGCTTCTCTACATTCATCATATAAATGTTAGTCTGTAGATCTGTATGTTATAATTTTTTGTGTGGGATAATATTAATTATTGATTTGTTTTAATTATTTTATAAAACAGACTGAATAATATAGTTTATTGATTAGTGGGTAAGCCCAATTAAATTATGATAAAATGAGTTATGGGCCTATGACACCATTAGTGGGGCCGATATGGAAGACAGTTTGTGTAGGCCTAATTTAACATGGACCTGTGATAGGTGGGTTTGTTAAATTTATTATAAATAGGTTAAGTCCCCTCTCTTGCCTTCATAACCTTGACCCTAATTGCTACACCCATTGGTAGCCGTCTTGCAAGAAGGTCAAGGAGAGGAAGAATTAGCTTTCATTTTTCAATCCTTCTGATATATTTTCTCAATGTTAAATTCCAGTGGTAGATATTATGGCTCAAGATAATTTTGGATTTACTACACAAACATGTACGCAATTTATTTCCGCTTAGCTTTTGATTGGTGTTCTAAATTCATGTACTAGGTCCTGAATAAATTCTTATATGTGGTATCAGAGCTTTAGATTGCACATGATTTAGAATCCTCAGTATTTTGTTTTGATAATCAAAAACAAAATTGATAACCAAATTGAGGGCATCCTAGGCATTGTTATATCACATTTTGATATATTTAATATGCTTCTACCGTCACAAGCTCTTCTATTAGCTCAGAAGGTTGATGATGTGCATTAATCTCAATAGAGGTCGCGGGTTCCAAACCCACCTTGGCTAAACCTTTCTTTTTTGGCAACTTTTTTTCTCCCTTCTGCAATTCTGTTCACAACTCAAACAAACAAAGATTTTTTTTTAAGGTTCCGAACTTAAATCGTAAACAACGCAAAGATGACTCATCTCCTTCTCTCTCTATTTGCGTCTCATTTCAAACCCTAACTTTTTCTTCTTCTCTACCAACTGAATTTGCCTTGAAGACTAAATATGTGTGACTGCTTTAGTGCCTTCCCGGATGGGCAGCTATGTCTCAATTTGGCTTTGTGGTCTTATTATTGTATTCATGATATTGTGGGATTTGTGGTAGAATTCAATTATTGTGCTTTGCTCTCGATCTTACGTGAATTTAATGATTGTTTATTGATGATGTTCTTGTTGCACAAGAATAACTGGTGAACTTCGATAGAGTCACCTCTCGTGCCATCGAATACGTCCCTGCTGAACAAGATCAACAACTCTGTGATGAAAGTAAAAAAAAAAAAAGGGGTTGAAACTGCAATGCACCATGGATGTCGAACCCATGATCACATGGACTGAGAGCCTTATGCTCTACCTCCTGAACTAGATGGATTATTGTGTAGATTTCTTATACGGGCATATATTTAGATAAGTAAGTTTATATTTATATTCATCATGGCATGTTTTATTTTATTTTATATCTATATATATATATATATATATATATATATATATATATATATTCACATAAAATAAATAAATAATAAATATTTGATTCATATATATATGAGATAATAATTATGTATTTAAAATTAAAGTATATTGTGTTTGGTACCTTATATATTTTTATGTATATATTTGTGTTTGGTATGTATTTTAATTGGGCTTTTATAAATCTCTAATTAAAAATAATTTTATGGGTTGATATGAGTGTTACCTCCAAAGTGGAACATCCATTGAAATTCGTAAAGTTATTTTTAATTTTTATGAATAGATAATTCTGAATTAATGTATATAATAACCTGTCCAAAGGGGGTTATTAAATGCATTGATTTTGGGAGTGCTTATTGGAATGAAGCTATTTGTATTAAGAGTTGCATTAGTCTAGAGAGTTTGTTTGCCCAAAGGGGATAGATTTCTCAAAAACTAGTGTGATCTCGATTGTGAGCTTCATAACTAGAAATTCTATTGCATGTGCATGTTTTGCCGAAAGAGGAATATGTAGTGATGCCAAAATTTTCTAGATTGTGTAAATTATTACTTTAATTTTGTACATAGCCCAATTCTAATACATGCTTTTATTTTATCACAAACAGTCTCCTTTAGTCTCAATAATAGTACTGCGACTATTGAACTTTTAACTAGTGCCAACTTTAAGAAGTGGAAAGACGACATTCTATTTGTCTTGGGAATGGGTGAGATAGATTATACCCTTTATGAAAATGAACCTGTTAAACCCACCTGTGAAAGCAATATTGAAGAAAAGGAATTACAAGCTAATTGGGAGAGATCTAATCGTCTCAGTCTTATGGCCATGAGAAAAACTATTCCTGAATACCTTAGGAGTAGTTTGCCTATTGATGTTACTACTAAAGTTTTTTTTCGCTATTGTAGAAGATAGATACTTTGTATATGATAAGGCTGAGGTTGCGACTCTTATGAGTCAGTTAACTCGTATGAGATACAACCATAGTGGGAATGTGAGGGATTACATTCTAAATATGGTTCACCTTTAAACCAAACTTAAGGGTCTTAAACTTGAGATTTTTGATGAATTTATAGTTCATTAAGCCTTAAACACTCTGCCACCTGAATTTAGCCAAATCAAGACTGCCTATAACACCTAAAACACTACATGGACCATTAATGACCTTATAACCAAAGTTGATATTGAGGAAAAGAAAATTAGGAAAGAAAAGGATGAGGTTGTCATGCTATTGACACAACCAAGGGCTGATCCTAAAAAGGATAAAGGTAAGTTTAAAATTGAATTATTATACTTCTAAGAAAAATCAGAATTTTAAATGGCAAGGTAGGAGTCAGACCCAAAAGGGAGGTGATTTTGGAATTATCCATAAAAGTAAGGTGAAAAGTTTCTTTTGTCATAAAAAAGGTCATAAGAGAAAAGATTGTCATTAATTCACAACTTGGTTAAAGAAGAAAGAAGAATAAGGTATTCCTTTGGCTTATGTTTGCTTTGAATCTTATATGGTAGATGTACCACCAAACTTTTGGTGGCTTGATAGTGGTGCAACTGTTCATGTTGCTATTACCATGCAAGGTTTCATAAGCAAATGAAAGCCAAGTGAAAGGTAGTCCAAGCTTAGAGTTGGAAATAATTTAGAGATAGATGTCGAGCAAGATGGAGTAATTAGGTTAACATTGGAGTTTGGATTTTGTCTCATTTTGGAGAATGCCTTTTATGTTTCATCTTTTAGGAGAAATTTGATTTCTATTTCTATTTTGGATAAGATTGGATATTATTTTGTGATTGGCAATGGAAGAGCTAATATGTTTTTAGATTCTAAATTAATCAGTGAATGTGTTTTATTAATAATTTATATAGATTGTGTTTGGATGATGCAAGTGATTATGATCCTTCTTGTGAAGCCAATGTTATGACCAAACGATCATTACTTAAAAAAAATCCTTTTCATTGTGGTACAAACGTTTGGGTCATATAACTAGAGAAAAAATTGAAAGACTAGTAAAAGATGACATTTTTCCTTCTCTTGATTTTGAGGATCTAGATGTTTATGTGGATTGTATAAGGAGTAAATTAACTAAGATTAAAAATAAAGGTGTTAATAGAAGTTCAGATCTTCTAGAGATTATTCATACTGATATTAAAGAACCTTATTCACCTACTATTTATGGCAATAAATATTTCATTGCCTTCATTAATGATTTTTCCTGTTATGGCTATTTATACTTGATAAAGGAGAAATCAGATGTCATCGAGATGTTTAAAATTTTCAAAACTGAGGTTGAGAAACAATTAGTAAAAGTCATTAAAATTATGAGGTCTAACTGTGGAGGTGAATATTATGACAAATATGATGAGACTGGGCAACATATGGGATCGTTTGCCAAATATTTGTAAGAATGTGGAATAGTTGCTTAATATACCATGCTTGGTAGTCTTGAACAAAATGACATCGCTAAAAGGTGCATTCGTACTTTGAAGGATATGATGAGGAGCATGATGAGTAGGTCTAACTTACCTAAATTCTTATAGAGTGAGGCTATTAAAACTACCCTTTATATTTTGAACCATGTCCTTAGTAAATTTATACCTAAAACACCTTTTGAGTTATAGACTGGTAGAAAACCTAGTTTGAACCATTTTCATGGTTGGGGTTGTCTTGCTAAGGTTAGACTATATAATCCAAATGAGAAAAAGACTGGCCCTAGAACTACTCATTGTAACTTTATTGGGTATCCAGCCCATTCTAAATGATACAAGTTCTATTTTCCTACACCCTACAAGGATTGTAGAGTCCATAACTGCGAAGTTTTTAGAGATGGATGATCTAGACATTTCTCAATCACCTATTCATGATGTGCAAAGTGATATTGCAACCATTCCTTTACCTTTATCTCATAAAAAAATTATAAGGGTTTCTATTCAAGTAGGTGGTGATGGTAAAGGTGTTGTTGTTCTTCCTCCTCCTATTGAGAATCCTTCATAGCCTATTATAGTTAAAGAATTACCTGTTAGAAGGTCTATTAGGGCTATAAAGTTAGCAATTTTAGATGATTACGAGGTTTATCTTAGTGAGGGTGATTATAATATAAGTCATGTGTTGTCCCTTGGCACTAAGAAAGGGGGGGGGGGGGGGTTTAAATTGGTGTATAAAAATTAAAAAGACAAATAAGAGGCGAAGAAGAATGAGTAGAATTGAGACAAAGATTTATAGTGGTTCAGGTATAATCGACCCTACGTCCACTCCCCAATCTACCAATTGGGTATTTCACTATCTCAAGGTGTTTTCAAGCTCACACCTAACTTGTGCAACTTGTGTTTTGATGGCTCACACACAACCTTACAACAATGTGTTTTTAGGCTAACACACAACCTCACTCAAATGTTTCATTAGGCTCACACTTAAACCTTTCTTGAAGTGTTTTTATAAGCAAACACTACAACATTACAACTTGGTGCTTAATGCTCACACCTAACACTTACAATTTCATTAAGAAAATGTGTAGCAAAGATTGAGAACTTTAATTATTTGTAATAAATTTCTTAGTAAACTCATTCATGGCTATTTGGTGGAGTATTTATACCCAAACTTCACCAAATAGACGTTGCAGATCATAGCTCATCAAATCTTTGAGACATGTTTGATAGATTCGGTATTAAATGCTTGACAGTCTCAATTCACGGTCGCTACTACTCATTAGTGGTCGCGAAATCCAAATTTTTGAAGGAAAATCTCGTTTGTGTCAAACGGCTAGTCCACATGGCAACTTTTGATTAGTTTACTAGGAAAATATAGCCATTGCTCTTTTACCTACTTTCAGAAGTCACGGTCGCGAGATTTCTTGTACAAGACATGATAGATGACATAAATTTGTCTGCCAAAAATGATTATCTTCTTTTTCACGATTCACGGTCGCTACGAACAAGATGCTCCATGAAATTTGACTTCCAACGGTCTATTGGAACATGTGTCATGCTGTGACTATGGACTTGCTTCCTTTTTTAGTCACTTCAAAATTTGCGGTCGCGACTAAGGCGTGACACACACCGCGATTTCGTCTGTTAATTTTGGACTCTTTCATTTGGATGAATCGTGGCCGAGAATGGCTCCATGATTTTGCCTATATGCTTTCTAGCAATGCTTCTTTTCATATCACAGTCGCGAATACAAAGTAGCAATCACGATTTAGAAGTCACTTTACATACTTGAAGATTTTTTGATCTACATCCAACTTCTAACTTAGATAAAAACTAAAGGCTGCAACATAACACTAATTTGAAATGTTAGACATGATCAATCTCCTTTGTCAAGATCAAAAGAGGTCCAAGACTTGGGTTAACTACCCTAGTCCAACAGAGTTTGAAGTGTACAAGTCTAAAAAAGACACTAGTTACAAAAGAAAGGTGTTGGAAAATGGATAAGACTGAGGATGAAAAAAAGGAGAAAGAAAGGAACAATAAGAGCTGAGGGTGGAGATGCATAATGAGAAGTAGCATGATAAGCATATTATGCAACACAACTTTTAATAAGGATAACAAGTGTTCCTTTTCAACTCTTAATTGAGATTGGTCCTTAGGAAATTGAAGTTTATATGGTCTAGACCTTTCATAATAGTCAAAATTTACTCATATGGAGTGGTTTACATCAAGAATAAAAAAGGAGAGGCTTTTAAAGTGAATGGGCAATATCTTAAGCCCTACAATGGGATGAAGCCAAAGAAGCATGAAGAAGTCCTTTACTTCACCATCACACCTGACTAAACATGGAAAAGGGTTAAGCTACAAGACCTTAAAATAGTGCTCTTGGGAGGCATCCCAAGTTGCTATGGAGAAGATGGAAGAAAAATGAGGATATTCAAAGCAAGGAAAATGAAGAAAATTATCAAATAGGGGTGGTAACATTTGATAATAACATACATTTTACGCTACTTACCTAGAATTTTTGCACTTAAACATATTGTGAATATTCACTAAAATGATTCTCATTATAATTCAATGCCAAAATAATAATAAATATGAAGATATAATCCGCTTTATTATATATGTAGAAGCTTTTAAATGTTCTATAATTCCACATTTCATAAGGATTAAGAGGGAAACATCACCAATAATAGAGAAGGAAATATCTATTCTTGTATTTATCATCTCTTATCACCTTTGAAATAGCCAAATAGATCCCTTCCAAGCCAAACTAAAAGAAGAATAGTTATTACCCCCCTCACCACCCAAACTGAAGTTGCCCAAACCTAAAACCCCACCTCCACTAACTACAAACTCCAACCTCAAGTAAGCAACAAATTTCTATTGCTACGATAGAGCCTTTTTAAAAGAAGATGGAAACTCATATACTCTTGGATAAACATTAGCAATGGAGTATAGAGAAAAGGGATTTCCATTGATCATTAAGGTGAAGGGTTCTACTTCTAGTGAGGAAGAGGGAGAAGGAATATAACTAATGGAGATTTGCATTTTAACAAAAAAAAGGGCGAAAGTGGAAGGCCACATAAGGGTAAAAGGGGTAGAGGAAGACCAAAAAAGAATTAAGCAAGAAATGGTTCTTAGATTCAAATATAATCCTTTGGATGTTGATTTCTAAGCTCTAGAACTTAGCACCTTTATTTTTTTAGTGTTTATGTTTTTAATTTTAAAGTTTATTCATGTTTGATTAGGATTTAGTTGATGTTAATTCTTAGTTTTCAATGTGTGTTTGGTGTTAATTGATGTTGATTTAACGTTTGGAGTTTTATTTGGAATGATTTATGAAATATAAAAATTCTAATTTGATGAATTTGATCATTGGTTGTGTGTTTGGAAAGTGTTAGATGTTATTATGCAATAGGGGATCAATTTTATAAAAATTCAAAAGCATCAAATATGTTGATTGAAATGCCCATAACTTAAGTCAAAGGCCATAACTAGCTTGAGCCAGCAGGAACCACTAAGTCTTAGGCTGTGACTCAAGTTATGACCTACAACTTTATCATGCTCTAGATGGAGCGTGATGTTGTCGCACCCGCTACATGTGTCCTGGACTACGACACCCTCAAAGAGGGTGGTTTTAAGAGGAGTTTTTAAAGGGATTTAATTTGAAATTTAAATGTTCCTACCTAAAGCCCAACACTTTTGTTTTATAAATAGGCTTCATTTCTCCTAATTTTCACTCATAAATTCATTTAAATACTTTTTCAATGTTTGAGAGCAAGTAGAAGTGCTGAGAGCATCAACTTTGCTCCCATCTTTTAGCTATTCTATTATTTGTTTACTCTTCAAAATCTGTACCACCATACTCTCATAACTTTCATCAATTCAAGATGTCTTCAAAAGCATCTTTATCAAGGCAAAAAGGTCAGCAATAATAAAAAGGTCTAAGAGATATCTTCATCAAAGTATGGTGCTCTTTTTCCCATTCACAATGATGAAGAAGGTGAGAAATTCCTTTCTCTAGATGTTAAAACATATGTTCCATGTAGATTTTTGCATGAACTGACTTTGTTGAACTAGAATCATGGATAGGATAAAAGTACTATTTGGTAGGTTAGGTTGAGTGAAATTTGCATTCACACAAATCCCATCTTACAAAAGACTAAATCTTAAGTTCTTTTCAACACTCCATTTTGAAAATAAGCATGAGACATCCCTTATCTCTAAACTTTTTTACAATAAATGTACCATTAATCAAACCACCATGAGAGATGCATTTTGCTTTTATAAAGGAAGCATGAGTCATCATTTTGATAACTTTAGTGTTAGAGCATTTTGGGAAATAATTTTAGGTCAAGATGGAAAAAATCTTTATTACTGCATAATAGGAGCCATAAAAGATAAATGCTTAATGATTCTTCATAAGTTTATGGCTTGTGCTATCTTTAGGAAACTAAAGTGTCATGACGCGAATTTTGGACCATGTCAGCATTAGAGAATGGGAAGACTTAAGGTCTTTGGAACACGTAGCAAGCCTAATTACTCATGGTTAAAGCCTATTTATAAGCTCTCTGATACCTTGAATCTAAAATTTATACTAATTGTTCCATAAACATTTTTAGCTTTCATTTGCCCCATTTAGATTCTTAGGATAATACAAATGATAGATATGGATTCAAGCTAAGCTTGATCCCAAATATTTTATAAAAACACTTTCTTATATTATACTATAGCCATTTAATTCATTTCTTATCATGTCATGAGTGGGGGAGTCTAAACTCACCAGCCAATTCTTTTTTTATTCTTTCCTTTACTTACCTTCATTATATCTACATCGTTGAACATAAAACTCTTCCATTTAGACAATCCTAAAATCAGGGGTCTATTTAAGGTCACTCTAGTTATAACATTCCCTTCATTATCATAAACATTCAACTTTTATCTTATATAGGCCTTAAGTCTTACTATACCTCAATATCATTTCCATTAGTCATGCATCATAGCCATTTTATATTACATTAACCTTAGACATATACATATCACAATATTCATAACTTACACTTTGCAGAGATTACTAAGAATACATGATATATTTAACATGTTCTCAATACATTTATAACTCTTCCAATTATACATATACATCATCACTATAGGCAACTATGAAGAAATAACGTAATGCATTGACAATTTATGATAAATAGCTTAAAACCTTCATTTATAACCTTTAGCCATCAATCATTATATCAATCCTATGCTCAATTTGTAAAATAATCTGTGTATTGGGGGTGAGCTCCTTGTGGGAAACTCATGCTTATATGCCTCTAGCTATATGGCACATCTTTTGCAAACATCATTTACATAGGAAAACATTACATACATGGATAGTCAAGTCTATGAAAATCCTTTCTTAGGTTACTTATCTTTCTTGCACAAGAGAGTTGCCTCACTAGCCATATGCTTATGGGAGAGTTGCTACACCGGTCATGTCTTTCTCTTACATAGAATAGTTTCCTCACCAATCATGTCATACATGCATAACATTTCATTTTCATATATTGGTCATATCGTCTTTACATAGCTAGCTATGGCTCTTTAGATTTAGACTTCTTCCTAGAACTACCTTTACATGGCATGGTAATTAAGCATAGCATAGCATTTCATTCATATAAATGCATATGACTTTTATATCAACATAATTTGGCCTAATATTACCTATATAGAAATTTTTGATACATTATACAATGGACATTAAAAGGCACGATAAAATCCCTCACCTTTCATTATTAGCTTTAGCTTTTTCTTGCCTTGGTTTAGTTCTTTTCTATCTATTTGCCTTACCTTTACTTGTTCTTAGCTTTAGCCTTACTTGGTCTTAATCATGTCACCCATACACTTGTTTAAGCATAGACATCTGTTGCATCATTACTATAACAACTAAAATATGGAGATAACCTCAAACTCATCCATAAAACACATAACATATAGCATAATACAACAAAAGCACTTATAGGGACAATGAAGTCCAAAACTTTAATCAAGCATGCAAACATAACTTTCAATAGCTTTACCTTGTAACATAATTATCATCCTTCATACTTAACTCATTGTCACCATTTTCATTTTATTCATTCATTCATAGTATCAACATTAACATCACTATATAATCATGTAGCAATTTATAGTTATAATCCTTAACTCATTTCATGGTCATTAAGCTATACTACAAAATTCGTCAGCATCTTCATTTCACATCATAAATCATCCAAATACTCATTAAGACATTCATGTATTATCTTACCCCAACTAAATGAAAAACATCTTCTCCATTCTCATATAACACTAATTATAAGGTCTAAAGTGTTATACAATATCAAGAAATTCAATTTAATGTCAATTCTCTTTTTAAACATAATTCATTAACATAAGGGCTTCATTAAGCCCATTAAGACATCAGTATTTCCTCAATTTTAACTAAGATGTAAAACACCATTCAAGCTTTAATTAGAATCTTAAACATAAATATTAGGATTCTAGTTAACATTTAAGAAGTCAATAATCATTAAGAATTCATGTAATTAATCCATACACAACACATTTCGAAGCTCCAATTATGTACTACATCAATATTGCCTTTAGTTCAACCAAGATATAAAATGAAAATTAAGCTCAATTCTCTTCTTAAACATGAATCTCAGAACACTAGTTAACATCTAATTAACCATTAATCATCAAGAATTAAAAGAAACAACCCATACACTTCAAGCACTTTTAGGACTCTTTTTTATGACAATATCACCTTTCATGTCAAACTAGTACCAAACTTCATCTTTTCCATTATCACCAAGCCCAAAAACACCATAAACACACTTGTTCAAACATATAACAAATATAAAATAAAAATGGTATATTATAGCTTAGTTGAAATAAAGACAAGAAAGTCACCAACTTGCTCAAAATATGGATGATTCTCCTAGCTTGGCTTAGTAGCCATGGATGGAAGAGAGATTTTGGGAGAGTTATTTGTGATTTAGACTTCTAACAACTGAGAAGAAATGGAGAAAAAGTCATGTTTAGGCTGAAGATAAAAAATAAGAGTGTAAAAGACTAAAATGTCGAAATGGAAAATTATAGAAAAAGTCTGTAAAAAATACTACTTCTAACACATAAACTTATGCTTCCACCCCTTTGTTCTTTTATAAAATATACTTTAAAAAACCATTTTAGGTATTAATAATGATGTAAAATAGATTTAGAGTCGTCTTTGAGAAGAAAATAAAGATAAAAGGGTGTGAAAAGACTAAAATGCCCAAATAAAGCATTCTAACCATTCAAAAGCTTGGCTTCCAACCTTTTGTTCCTTTCTTCAACACACATCAAATAAAAACTCTAGATATCCAAAATAAATCTAGAAAAAATCATTATCATAATTTAATTGTAAATAGGCACACATATTAAATAAACATAAGCAATAACATCAAGATAAGGCAATTATGAAACTATCCAACTCTTCCTTCTTTCCCTCAAGATAATTCAAATACCAACTTTAGTCATCTAAAATTCAACTAAAAGAATTCATTAATATGTCATTTAATCACATATTAAGCACACTTACATACCTCAATAGCCATCAAATATCTTACGCCTAACTTAGCTTATACCTTAGCTTTCATCATCCTTCTTCATTGCTTCTAACAAATCCTTTAACATAACTTCCTTACATGTAAAATATTGACATATTCTTAATTATTACAAATTTGATTTTATCATTCATTCATGTTCATTAATCTTTATTTGATACATATGCATACTTATGCATCATAACTTACACTTATTTTCTCTTTATGAATTAACATCTTTTGCCTTCATATCTCTTAGTCATACTTTTAAACTCATGTTACATCTTAATTAATCTTCATTATAACACCAAAATCATCACTATTTCATCAAATTTAGCCTCTTTATGCTCATCACTTAAGAGGAGTCCTCATTTATGAGAAACGCCTCAGAACTAATTTTCAAGCCTTACATAGAGGCATTTAAACTCTTTAAACAATAGATTTTTCTTATGTGGTCTACTCATATTAAGTTAAAAAGTCTCAAATACTCATCACAATTTTCAACAATTAGTGGGATTAGTTAAAAATCCTAGGCAAGTTATAGGATTAGGGCATATAGTCACAAATTTGGCTATATTTTTTTTTATCATTTTGACCCAAATCAAATGAATAAAGAAGGTTTACCTACTATAGAACCTTTCAGTATCACTACAATAGGGAAAATGAGATTATAACATACAAACTTAAAGGACCAAAGTTTACAAAACTAAAGAAATAAGAATAAGAAGTCCAAAAGGAGAGTGAAGAAGGAGAAGAGGATGATATTTCCATAGTTCCATCTCTCAACACTTTTCCATAAGAAGTAGGACCTAGTACATCTCAAAAGGGGCCATGGAACTTAGTTCCTCAAAGGCTAGAGACTATAGTGGCAAAGATGGAAAAAGTACAAAAGCATCAAGACTACAAGATAAGGCAATACTTTGCAAGGGCTAACATTGATTTACCTTCTCCAGTGGATACACCATGATGTACTTTGTTTTGAAGTTGTCTTTTGGTTTTTATCATTATTAATGTCATGGTCTTCTATGATGTCTTAGACTTGCTTTCTTATTTTTATGTTTAATGTTATGCGTTGTAAGGTGCATATGTAACATTGTGATATATCTATGTTTCTTTGGCACCAATGATCTATGTAAGGGAGTGAAAGTTTAACGGAATTTTCTTTTGCATGTTCTTATTTCAGATAGTTCTTTTTATTTTATCTTTGATTGGCTATTTGATCTACCTTGTTTTCTTAAGTGTTAATGAGAATATAGGTGAAAATGTAAAGAGATTTGGATACAATTAGTCTTCCACCAAGATGAGAGGGGAGTATTTCTTTCTATACAACTTTTTCCCTCTTCTATGTTTTAGAATGCATATCATTGAGGACAGTGTTGTTAGACTAGGTTAGTTAAATCTAAGTTATGAACCTCTTTTGATCTTGATAATAGAGATTGATCAGTTATAATGTTTTTATCAAGTGTTGTTTTGCAGTTTATAAGATAGTTTTTCAATTGGAAGTTGGATGGAAATTAAAATCTCCAACCTTGTAAAGGTCATCCAAATTCCAAATTTGTATCCCCTAAATCGCAACTGTAACTCAGCTATAAGAATGGATGGAGGTAAGCCAAAGGAATTTGCGAGCCAATTTGTAGCCGCGATTTAGTGGAAGGAAATAAGGTTGAGTCATAGAGGAATTCGCGATGGCATTGCATCTGAGGTCGTGAACGTAAATTTCATAGTGATAAAGGAGGGAACCAAAGCCACAGCCAAAACGTGCCAAGTGTCCAAGGGAACCGTTGGAAATTAAAAATCATGAGGGATATTTTATCTCGACCGCAATTCAAGAAGTTGAAAATTCCTCTCCAAACAGAGGAATTCACAGTATCAGTCGCGCCCAAGACAAAGACAACTCCCAACCGCAACTTTTAAGTAGCATGTAGAACATAACAACTATTTTTCTTAGATAACCAATGGATGAAGGTCACATGGACTAGTCGTTAGACACAGAACAACGTTCTCTGTCACGATTTTCAACTCCTTTGTGCAAATTAGAAATTCACGATAGCGAACTACTTGTAGCAACCACGACTTCTGCATGACAAGCATTTAATGCAAAATCTACTTAGTACAACTTGGAGATTCGGGGATAGTTTTAGAATAACATCTCTTTGGTGGATGTGAGCTATAAATACTCCACCAAATATGTGACATCCCATTTACTAATCATTTAAAATTCTCTTAGTCTATTCATTGTCATTACAAGACTTGATTTCAATTATTTTTTTTCACTACGTCTCTTGTTCACAACATAGTAACTATTTATAACAAAGTATTCATGGCTAAACAAAGTAATATATTAATACACTGCATACTGGCCTAACCTCTATTAGACTACTAGACAACAACTTCCAAATGCAACTCGATGCAATATTTAGTCTACTCTTCCTGAAATAAAATTTAATGCAAAAGAAGTGAGCTTACATACTCAGTAAGTAAATGCATAACGATACTTCAATCTCAAATAACCTAACAACATTTAAATATAAATAACTCATCGTCATATCCATGTATGAAATAAATAGTTTTTACTCTTAAATGCCACATAGGCTATCAATATCACTGCAACAAAGGCTTTCATTTTTGGTTGTCACATAAGCTATAGATATTGTTGCCACACAAGCTATAGATATCATTGCCACATAGGCTATCGAATGTTATTGCCACACAGGGTGTTATATTTTATTGCCACATAGGCTGTTATATTTTATTGCCACACAGGCTATAGATATCATTGCCACACAAGCTATTATATTTTATTGCCACACAGGGTATACATATCATTACCACATAGGCTATCAATTGTTATTGTCACACAGGTTATTATATTTTATTGCCACACAGGCTATCGATTGTTATTGCCACATAGGCTGTTATATTTTATTACCACACAACCTATAGATATCATTGCTGCACAGGCTATCGAATGTTATTGCCACACAGGTTGTTATATTTTATTCCCACACAGGCTATAGTTATCATTGCCACACATGTTTTATATTTTATTGCCACACAGACTATAGGTATCATTGCCACACAGGCTATTATATTTTATTGTCACATAGGCTATAGATATCATTGTCACACAGACTATCAAATGTTATTGCCACATAGGCTATTATATTTTATTGCCACACAGGCTATGAATAGTGTTACTTGCCAGCAACATCAAGTATTATTCTTTCAAGAAATTAACTATAAATCCACCAAAATTTTAGCAATATAATGCCTAATAACAACACCCATAACTTTGGCAACTCATATCACCACATAGTCTCATTCCCAAGTAATAATTTATCAACGTTACATGAAAATAAATAAATCAAGAGTATAACAATCTTTTCGTCAATGTATTCCTCAATATCATCGCATTAAACTACTTTTCATTCCATTGAGAATATTTTGATGGCATTTAACCTATCACACGTATAGTACCATTAACTATTTACTTACCTCCTCCTTCAAGCTTATTAAGCCATGGACGGTCCCGGCTTATTCCCACTATTATCTTCAATTCCTTGAGGACCTATTTCAATGCACCAAATCATGATAGTAAGTAAGATTTTCATCATGTTATGCAACTATGACATGATTCATGCAAGTGGACCTAGTGTTTATGCATATTTTCCTTATATGACAGCCTGAGCTTGCTATACTCTCACAAAAATAACTCCATATATACTCATCCAAATTACTTGATTCTTTTTTCTAAACAAAATAGACACATAATGATATAATATATTCAAATTTCATGCCAATATCAGACACACAGAAAATGTGGTGAATTTTTTAATTTTGCCCTGTTGCGATGTCATCTCAGTCTGAGTAGGTCTTACATTCTTGGGTGTATCTCAAATTATAAAAATCCAGTTGCAATAATAATCTATAGTCAGTTACAAAACATATAAAGGAACATTTTTAATGTTTTAATTCATTGCCTAATTCAGTCTATAAAGTCACCAAAACAAAGGACCAAATCTCAGGGTGAGCAGGTTTGTAACATGTTGACAAATAGTCAAAATGAAAGGACAATATCTCAACAACCATGCTGTATTTGGAAAACTAATTTCATATGAATGTAAATCAGACATAAATACACAAATTTCAAGTTTGTACCATCATCAAATTCTAAATCTATGGCTATCAAATTCTTGGAAAACATAATTAAAAGAAAGGTGAGGTTTCATCCAAGTACAGGGTCAATCCAAATCAATGAGTCATATCTCTTTCCACACAGCAAATCAATCAAAACTGATTTATAGGTATTTTTAGGGGATATAAAGCTACAAATTTCATATTTTTCACTTTGTCAAAATCAGAATATAAGGCCATCAAAATATAAGAAAATAGAAAGACTGAGGTCAGTTTGGTTGGTTGTGAACCAACCCTAATGAAGGAGCCATATCTCATCACACACACAAAATCAAGTAATATTGTTTCATATCCATTTATATGAGACAGAAAGCTAAAACTTTCATATTCTTCACTTTCCATAATTCCTCTTCTAGGGTTATAAAATCGTGGGTACAAAATTCTATTCTAACAACAAAATCAACACAATCAGCTCTTGTTCTCTTGAATTTCAATTTCCATCCAAGAGTTCTATCTTAAATACTCCATAATTCTCACTAACCATGCATGATTTACATGTCATGAGGGGTTAATTTCATTTTAAAAGAAGATAAATTAACTTACCTAATGTCCCAGAATTAAAAAACCTTAGGATTCTTTCCTAGCCAGCTCACTCTTCTTCCTCTCCTCCTTCTTCTTCTTCTTCTTCTTCCTTCCTTTCTTTCTTCCTTAGCTCCCTCTTTCTTCTGTTGTACCTCATGTCTAACCCCTCAATTCTGATCCTAAAGGGTTAAAAATTACACTTGTAAGCCTATTATAATAAGACAAAATCATGGTGTTGCATTCCTATTGGTTGGAAGTTCACTTTCCTCTTTTAGTCCCTCTTCTTCACTCCTTAAGCACCTTCATCCATCTCCTAATCCCTATATGTTACTTATACTTTTAAATAAGCTCTAAAATACAATTATTTATGATACTATAACATGCACTTAACATAAGATAATTTTCCATGCAACCAGACAACATTACATATATGTTCAAGTGTACCAAATGTAATGGTGCAAGTGTCATCGTCGTGTTTCTCCAATTCACATGTCTAAACAATTATTTATCTAATGCATATATTCAAATATAAAATAATTAAAATGCATATGATTTGGATTGAGGATGTTACAATTCTCCCCCTCTTATGGAAATTTCGTCCTCCAATTTTTTTTTACTTACTAGAACTTTAGAATATATAGGGATATTGTCGTCTCATGTGTTCCTCTACTTCCCAAGTGGCCTCCTTAGGTGAGTGATGACTCCATCTCACTTTAACCATAGGTATCACTCAATTCCTTAACTGTTTTAGTTGCTGATCAAGAATTTCAACTGGTTACTCATGATAAGTCATATCATTAGACAATTCAATCTCTCGCTCTGATAATAGATGGCTAGGATCATATTGATACCTTTGAAGCATAGAAAGATGGAACACATCATGCATCTAAGATAATTCTACTGGTAATGCCAATTGATATGCCAAAGGCCCAATTATCTCTATGATCTCATATGGCCGAATGTACCTTGGACTCAACTTTCCCTGTTTACCAAACCTAATAATGCCTTTCTATGGTGAAACTTTCAAAAATACTTTATCTTTAACCTGATATTTCATTTGTCACCTATGTTTATGAACATACCCTTTTTGCCTTTTTTTAAGCAGCTTGCAAACATCTTCTGACTACTTGGATTTTGGCCACTGTATCCTATACCATCTCGGAACCTTCTAACTATCTCATCCCTTCAAGATCCCAACAAATTGGACTTTTACATTTCCTACCATATAAAGCTTCATATGGTGCCATGCCAATGCTAGAGTGATAGTTATTATTATATGCAAATTCCATTAATGGAAAATGATCATCCCAATTGCCTTTGAATTCTAACACACAAGCTTGTATCATATCCTCTAATGTCTAAATAGTCCTTTCTGATTGGCCATCAGTATGTGGGTCAAAAACAGTGCTAAAATTCAAACGAGTACCCAAAGTTGTTTGTAAGTTGTTCCAAAAATGAGAAGTGAATTGAGGATCTCTATCTGACACAATAGAAATAGGAATGTCATGTAATCTCATAATCTCAGCAACATATATTTTAGCAGTCTATGAAGTGAATCTATTTATCGTATAGGCAATAAGTGTGTAGATTTTATGAGCCTATCTACAATAACCCAAACAGCATTATGCTTTTTTTGTGTCTGAGGCAAACCAATAACAAAATCCATTGAAATTTCCTCCCATTTCCATACGAGAATAGATAAAGGATGCAACTTACCTGCTAGTGCTTGATGTTTTGCCTTGATCTATTGGCAAGTTAAACATCTCGATACAAACTAAACTATATCTTTCTTCATTGTTGACCACCACAAATGTGACCGCAGGTTTCTATACATTTTTGTACTTCTAGGATGTATAACATATAGTGCATTATGTGCCTCTTACATAATCTCTAATCTCAAACCATCAATATCTAGTACATAGACTCGACTACCCATCGCTATCATCCCATCATCTCTAATCGAAAAATTAGTATTTTTACCTTC
>CATIWR010025237.1:0-14097 GCA_949677035.1 Omphalea diandra
AACAAAATAAAATAAAATATTTTTAGATAAATATCTTTGTTTTCCTGTTATATTTTTATTATACTGTTCACACTATATATATATATATATATATATATATATATATATATATATATATATATATATATATGTTATTATTGCATGGTGCAAGTTGAGATAATTGCAAAAGGAGGCAAAGAAATTTAAAATTAGAGATTAAGGATGATAAAAAAAATAACTAAAAAAACTAAAAATAATTAGCAAAAAGGCCGGTTAATTAGTCAAAAATAGACTGGTCATTAATTAAATTGGCAAACAAAAAAATTTAGTCTGCCACAAAAATGTAGAACCAAGAGACGCACGTTGCACATTTGTTCTTGATTCGCACTTAAAGTGGCGTACCAAGTGCATATTTGCACTTCCCGTGCAAAATTTGCCAGGCGTTTAGGCAAATAATTTTTTTTTTTTATGCTCGGCAATTTAACTAGCAAAAAAATTTAATTTGGATTAATTGATCACTCTTATTTGTTAAATATAATTTAAATTATTTATACAAATTAATTTTTTTTTTTACCATCACTAATCCCTAATTTTAGAAATTTTTTTGCCCCCTTCACAAACTATCCCTTGCAAGTTGTATGTGGCATTGGAAAAGAAGAAAGGTAGAAATATAGCTAGGAAGAAAACACAGAAAGAAGATCAATATCAAAGAATGATGAGAGGTACCGTGAAGGTTCCCACTAAAGAGTAGAGTTAAGGTGTCAAATACAATAAAGTTTATTGCACGGTTTCTCTACTCCGTGTCTTCCCCTTTTCCTTCTTGATTGTTACCAGTTTCTCTTGTTTTTATGTTCATCTTTTCTTTTGGCTTCTAATACATAATAACAACTTATATAGTGTACGGTTAATTATGTGTATTATTTTTGCAGATTATACTGAACCAAATTGAGCCCTTAACCGAGCAACAAATATTAGGTATATGTGGATTGCAACAATCCACACAGGAGACTGAAGAAGCTCTGTCCCAGGGACTTGAAGCTCTTAACCAATCTCTGTCAGACGCTATAGCTTCTGATTCACTGAGCATTCCGCCCAATATGGCTAACTACATGGGTCAGATGGCTGTGGCCGTGAGCAAGCTATCTATGCTTGAAGCTTTTGTCAGACAGGTACCACATATCATCGCTTTATATGATTACCCTATATAATTATCTTTAATTTCTTTAATTATATTCTGATTAGAATTTCACTTCGCGGTTTTATAGTTCTAAAGATAATTAAGTTCCCTATTTATATTTGGCTAGATGATAAGTAATGGAGGATTTATCCATTAATGGTTACATGCATGCACATAGTGGGTCCCAGGAACAAGAATCTGTTCTTATTTGGGTTGGGAAAACAACCTACCGCAAATACATGAACTACTCCATGTGTCTTTACCATAATGAGGTGGCCTGGTTTGTTGCATATATGGCAAAGATTCACACACACACACACACCCACATATATATATATATATATATATATATATTCTTATTAATCACTAATTGCTTATTAATGTACAATTATTGATTGTTTTCCTTTGGCTTTTCCCTTCATTTGTTAAAAAAAAAAAAAAAAAAAGAAATAGATTAGCCTATATAAGTATAAATCGTTTCCCATATAAGTTGGTGATCTGTATATGGTTGTATTGTAATGGCTACAGCTTAGTAGTTAATGCACCTAGATACAAAATCGATCACTCCATGATCGTGTCACAAGATGATAGACACTATCCCCAAAAAACTTTACACGTGGTATCTGAAAAATTTGGGTCCCACAAACATAAGTTCATGCATATCAACATCTAAAGAACATTTGATAAGCCCATGTTTTTATGATATCATGGTCGTAACCGTTTGACTCAAAAAGGACAAATAGAGTCCATTCTTCATAACTTCCTTTTTTACTGTTGAGAAGCCCCAACCTTCATTATTTGACTCACTGAGTCATGAGTTAACTCACTGAAACTTTCTCATGAGTATTCCCTCTCGACCGAGTTAACTCACCTTGGTAGTTGAACATAAAAAGGTCTAGTTGGTTAGCCTTAGATCTCATGTCATTAATGATGTTTTGGAGGATGAATTTAGATGAACAATTTGATTTGTTCAATATCTTGTAGGTTTTATAATTATTTTTTTTCCAAGTTGCTTGTTCATTTTTTACAAGAAATGTCTAGACTAATTTTACAATTTCTTTAACATTAATTAAGGGTAAGTAGTACTGAAACAATGAGATTTCTAGACTATGCTTGGAAGATATAGGTTAAGTGGGGGCCATTAGTTGGGACGGTAGGCTAAAACTTTTGAAATTGAGAGCTATAAATAGAAAAATAGTTAAATTTTAATACATTGATCTTTAGTCATGAACATTGTCAATTAGAAGTCTAATCAAGATATGTTCAAAAAATAAAACAATGTTAATCTAAGAAATTATGTTGTGGAAAGTCAAGGTCACCATGAAAATAATCTTATGTGGAAGTTAGTAAATTACTTAATTATAAATTTTATTTAGAGTGATAAATAAATCAGATCAAATTAAATTTGAATTGTTTTTTGATGGATTAAATTTAATCACTTTTAAAAATAAAAAATTTTGAGTTATTTTTGAATTTTAGAATAGATTGATTACATCGCTAATTATTTTGATTGTTTTAAATACAGAACTATTATTTTGATAAAATTTTTAAATATTTTTAATAATTTAAATTATTAAATTCGTTCAATTTAAAATTGGATTAATTTATACAAGTTAGAAGATTGGTTGATCAAATTTAAATTGAGCTAGTTTTTTATCAAATCAATTTCAAATTAGATTATTTTACATTTTTTTTTAACTCTAACTCGAATTAATGAATAAAATCAGAAATTATCACTCTGATTTTCTGTTACCAATTGACTTTTTTAGGTCGGAATTTACTATTTCAGTCTGAATGCGTGAAAACCATAACCACCTATATGAAATATCTTAACAAATCAACCATGGACAGTTCGAAACAGAAAAGAATTGGTAGAAATCGACGAATTGCTATACATTCCAAATTGTTGTCCTCATTAGTTTTCTAGTACTAATAATATTTATATGGTTTTTGTCTCTATCAATTATCGAACTTCTAGGCCTTAGTGAGATGCCGCGATATAAACAATTCACATTTCACTTTCAATAGTTTGTTTCATTCTTTAACATATTTGTCAATTAAGCATCATAAAGTCATGGTAGATATTAGCCATTTTATGATAAACATTGAAGAATTGAGCCAAATTATTCTTAATGATTCCCTTAAAGTCAATTAATTAATAAATACAATATTAGATGGGACGCTTAAATTTGAGTAATAAAATTAAGAGTAAAATTTCACAAATAATATATTTTTTATAAAATAAAAAAATGCAATAAATTTTATTATTTTCATTTGTAGGGGTGTTTGTGCATCTTTGTGTTAAAATGCAATTTTGTATATACTTACAGGCAGATAATCTGAGGCACCAAACCCTTCATCGGCTGCATCAAATATTGACTACACGGCAAGCTGCACGGTGCTTCTTGGCAATCGCCGAGTACTTCTATCGTCTCCGAGCTCTGAGCTCACTCTGGTTGGCTCGTCCTCGGCAGGAATAATAGAAAAAAAACCCTAACTAGAATATTAGCCACTTTTTTTTAAAAAAAAAAATCTTTATTTAGTATCACCACTTTCTTAATCAATTATATATTAAAATAAATGTCTTCTTTTGATAGTCCTTTCTTTTGCTTAGTTTCTAAAGAGATGTATAGATAGACAAAAGGTAGATTAAATTTAAAGCAGTAGAACTTAATTTCTATCTTTCTATCTCTTTCTAGCAAAATGAATATGCACAGAACAAGCAATGATTGACAGCCTTTTTTTACTAGAGATAGAAGGAAGGGAGAACCTGAAGAATATGATTAAAAATCAGAAGAAAAAGGAGACATCGAAAATATAGAAGATGAAGAAGAAGAAGAAGAAGAGGGTTTGATCAAACTTTATGGTTGTGGTTGTGGAGAGTAAGACAAAAGTATTTGGTTAGAGGGAGTGGTGAGAAGCCGTGTGTTGAAACTTAAACTTCCATTTGGCCTAAGTATAGCTGCGTGCATTGCTTTTAATTAGGTCATTGCCTGTAATGAATCTGACAAATTAATTTTGTAACCTTTTAAATTTTCTTTTCGCTTTATTATTACTATTATTTTTAAAACTTTTGCTCTATTACAGAAGTAACAAGATGATGGAGTTAAAGTTCCTTTAAATAGAAAATAATAGTTCTCATTTATGAGTATTAATAATAAAATTATTAATAAAATATAAAAAGTCAATATTTGTATAATAAAATTATATTGTTATTAAATATACTAAATTTGATCCAAAAAGCAAATATTTTCAGAAATACAACTATATTGATAAAACATTAAAAGTGTGACATGCTTTGCTTGGTGGTTGTATTAAATCACAACTTAATATTTTTTATTTTTCAGTAAACTCAATTAAATTACTTATTAATTACTTAATTAGACTGATCATTTCAATAATATTATTATAAATTAGTGACAATGAGAGAAATCATACTTCCATAAAATTAAAATTAAAATATCCATCAAAATTAAAAAATAAATAAATAAAATAAAATCATATAAAGTTATAAGATATATGCACATTCATGTTTATTAAAACAAAAAATAAAAGAAATATAAAGGAAAATAATTAATGAAAAAAGGCCGCCTAAAAGAATAATAAAGAGAGAAAAAAAAAGTTAGGATAAAAATTAAAAATAGCTAGGATTTCTTCCAATTGGTTCACAACACCTAAATTTTCTTATTATACCTAAAATATTTTCATATATTTTATTTCATGTTTTTCACTTTGATTTGAGGATTTATAGAGGTTATGATAACTAAACATGATTGATATATTGATAAATGTGTCTATCGCATTAAATTTAATCATTTATACTTTTAATGATCATATGTACTTTTAATTTATTGAAAATAACTGAGATTTTATTAAAATAAAAATTAGTTTTTTAGAAAATAGATGATTGTTTTAAAAAATAAATCTTAATATATTCAATTTGAATTGAAGAGTATAAATCATTTAAGGTAATAATCCAATATGTTATATATATATATATATATATATATATATATATATATATATATATATATATATATATATATATATATATATGTTGTGAGACTTACTATAGTGGTTGAATATATATGGATGGCTCGAGTGATTGTTGCTAGGTTCCTGCAAGACAATAAAGATGAGGGGGGAATCTAGTTGGTTGTTGGAGGCCAACTTTGATACTTAAATCAGTAATATGCTAAAAAGAGAGTATAAATGTAATATGTGAGATACTTGGTGGTGTCATTTATATAGTGACTATGGATAGTTACTTTCTTACTAGGTTAGATTTTAAATTCTTCATGTTTAGTGATAGTTTACTGATGAGGGTTGTCTTCCTTGATAAGAGAGAATTTTCCTGATAAGAGATAGTATTCCTATTAAGGATGAGTTATAGGTTGATTATACCGGAGTGGGCCGAATTGTTGGCCTGTGGGCTTTAGGCCGGGCAGAGCTACATTGGTTTGTTATAGTTGTGAAGACCAAAATAGGCTTCATATGTGGCCCACATTTACTTGGATAGTATCACATGTCCCCTCTCGGTTCAAGTCTATTTATGTCTCGGAAAGATAAAGGGATGATTAGGTTGTGATTGTGTTCATAGCAAGCAAGCAATAGACAATTGATTTAGAATCAGTTTACCGAGAGTACCATAGGGAGGGAATGTTTTATTTTAAAAATTTTGAAATTCAAACAGTCTCATAAGCATGTGGGACATGTGCCACCTGGCACCAAACCTCATTTTTATTTCCTTGATCAAAATAATCGAGATCATTTAATGATGGTGCCAACTAATCAAGACTGCTTGTTTGGTTTCCCTTCCCGAGTTTATAAATGTTGCCATTTCTTTTCTCAAAAATCTTATTCATGTTGCTGCGTTAGTGCTTTGCATTTCCAAATACCCAATTGTGTCGTGAACTTGCTTGAAGCTTTATTATCTATTTTTGTTTTTATGGAAAGGTAAGACATTCTTCAAAAGTTATCTTCTTCTTATTTTTCTTTTTTCTCCGTTAACTTAGACCCATAAAAATGGATTCATCGACCTATGAGGATGTCATTCCATTGGCGGCCATTTTTTCGGTGATGCGCATACTACTACAATGTTAGAGGATGTAGTGCAAACTACCATTTTGGTAGGTGATAAGGATGTTGAGGTAGTGGATGAAATAGAAATAGGGGAACAGGAGGAGGAGGACGAAGAGGATGAGCTACATGGGAACGATAGTAATAGGGTGGGAGAAAGGTTATAATGCCCTAACCCGAGCCAATTAAGGTATGCTAAGTGAATCCGAAGGTGGCCAAGGTGAAGAGTAGGGTGTCAGCTTGGAATTTGGCTAGGATTCACCTTAGTTACAACATTCTTTCTAGGTGCAAGCTAGTATTTTGGGCCTAGATCTAAGAGTTTTTTTGCTGCTTAAGAATAACCAGTTTATGCTCTATGAAGAGGATCCAAAAGGGAGGTTTTGGTTACCTGCGGTAGATATCATTCAAGAGATCTTGAGGGCTTTTTAGTTGATGGTCTCCTAAATTGCCCCAAATGAGGTAAGAATGTTGGTGGGCTTATATTTGCTAGATAAAGAGAAAAGTGTTACGATTTTTGAAAGAGTGGTTAGGCATTTTTTCTCAATAAAAGACCATATTGGGGAAGGCCATTGGCATGTGTCTTTCAAAACTAGAATAGGCATGTTTAGCCACTACCCTCTTCTATAAGAGGTTGGAAAGATAAGTTTTTTTTATTATTTCTTGCAAGGAAGGGGTAGGGTTTCATATGAAATAGGTAAGTAGGGAGAAATGACAATGTAATGTGACGCCTTCTAAGTGAGATTTAGGGCAAGCTAAATAGCTCTGAGTCCTTATAGAGGATTATATCAACTTAACTAAGTTGATAGAAAGACATTTACATGTTCAGCCCAACTCCGGTATGGTTTTTATAAGTATGGCTATATTTCATTCATACTAATGCATATTAATGCTTTTGTGCTTTTGTAGAAATGGATATGAAGGCATTAAATCGAGAGATGGCAAGGTAAAGAGCTGCTCAAGGAGGTGGGAAGTAGCCCAAGGGTAGGGTGAAAAAGTGTTGGTAAGAAGCGCCCTCTGAACGAGGTGAATACTTTCAAGCCAAGGATTGATAATACTGCTAAAGATCGATAATAAATTTGCTCCTTCTCCTCTTCCTAAGATAGTGAAAATAGTGGATGAACAGGCATAGACTGAGGCATCTGCAACCAAAAAAGCCTAAGTTGACTTAACGAAATTGGATGATAAGCTCTTTATGCTCTCAAGAAACTTGAGTCGATGCCCCGATCCTCGCAATTATTTAAAAAGTAAGTATGATCCCTACTCTTTGAGCAATTATACCATTAACAAGATGTTGGATAAGATTTGCCTTCTGCCTAACAATGAAAAGAGGTTGGAACACCTCACTAATTGGGAGCTTATAGCTCAGGCCTAGATGTTTAACCTCAAGGTATGATGCTTAATATGTTTATTTAAAATTTTCCAAATGTTTTATGAAGATGTTAAAGTTTTTGGCTTTTATGCTCAGGCAACAGCAACTGAGGTGGCCTTGGTTGCTCGCCTAAAGACCACGAAAAAGGAGATGAAGGGTTGGGCCAAGCTATAAGCTCTTTTGACACAGGCTCGTGATGCTTATGATGCCTTGTCCAAGGAGCACCGGGACATGCTAAAGTAAGCTACTGCTTTGGCAAACTTCCTCATGAGACCTAAAAAAAGCTTATAACTACCAAGGCTCGCGTGGTTGAGTTGTTTGGCCTTGCAGAGGTGTTGAAGAAGAAAGAGCTCGAGCTAGAAGAGATGAAGTAAAATAATGTTGAGCTAATCTAAGATGTAAAATACTAACAGGAGAATGAGGTTGCAACTCAAGCATCAGCTTTAAAAGAGATGTCATTTATTTGTCTTGGATATAATGAAAAGATTAGTAGTACCCTGGTAAAAACTCATCTAGATATGGATTTTGACTATATTGGTGATGTTTTGCCTTAGGATGATGATCAAGATGAGCTACAGGCATAAATTTAGGCTTTTTAGGTTACCTTGGGCCTTCTTCTTATAAAAATTTTCTAAGTTAATGGTTTGTATTACTAGTGTTTTCATATAATGCCTTCGTTTATTGACATTTTTGTTTTATCAAATACTTAAATGTTTTGTGTTAGACGTCCTTTTCAAAAGTGATGTATGAGGTGGGTTAGTTTGCTGCATGATAAAAACATGATTGATGTATAAGGTAGATTAGCTCATTATGTAATAAAGCATAATTGATGTATAAGGTAGATTAGCTCCATACGTAATAAAGCGTGATTATTATTTTGAGATAGATTTGCTTTGATATGTTTGTCTTTGATGGTCAAGGTAAATTAGCTCGATAATGTTCATAGTGCATAAGGTAGCGGTTTGGCAATTCGCTTATGTCCATGGATAGTTTTATTTTTATTGGAAAGGGAACAAGTAATTTACAGAAAATAGGCAACGAAGGTTGCTTTTATGAAGTATTTCTTCAATGCTTCTATGTTCCATGTGCAAGGCACATGCTTTCCTTCCAAGCACATTCTTTCCTTCCATAGTTTCCAGTTCATATGTTGCAGGGCCTATCACCTTAGTCACTTTGTATAGGCCTTTCCGATTGGCACCAAGCTTGGTTATTTTAGCCTTTCCTTGAGCTTTATTTGTTCTATAGAGCACTAGATTACCTTTTCTGAGGGTTTGATTCTTGACTTTCCTATTGTGAAACCCAACCACTTTTTGTTGACACGTGTCAACCTTGTGCAAATTGCCTTTTCTTCTAATTTTTCTATTAGAAGGTCTAAGTTGAGGTGAAGTTCTTCTTCATTCCGCTCAAGATTATGATGAAGGACTCTGTATAAAGGAAGGCTAATTTTCACAAGTATCACTACCTCTATCCCATACACTATGGAGAAAGGTGTTTAACCTATTATTATTCTCAGGGTTGTCCTGAAGGCCCAAAAGAAAGTGGTTGACCTAATTTGTCCAGGCCCCTATTGCATCATATAACCTTTTCTTGATTCTCTGTAAGATTATTCTGTTAGTTACATCAGTCATGCCTTTTGCTTCTGGGTGAGCTATTGAGGTGAATCGAGGGTCGATGCTTAGCTCAACACAGTAGGAACGAAACTATTTGCAGTCAAACTGCTTTCCATTATTTGTGATCAATACTTCTAGAATACTGAACCTATAGACCACGCTCTTTTTGAAGAAGTCAAGAATTTTTATTGAGGTGATGGTAGTTAGTGTTTTAATTTTAGGCTATTTAAAGAAGTGATTTATGGCTACTATAATAATTTTTTCTAGCTCGAAGCCTATGAAAAGATCATAAGGATGTCTATTCCCCATTGGAAAAAATGCCATGTTAAGCTTATGGACTATTGCTTTACCACTGGTTATCGAGGAATGAGTGCGTCTTTTTGGTAGGCATCACATTTTTGCAAGAGCTATATAGCACCTTTGAACATTATGGGCCAAAAATACTAGACTATGGTTGTTTTTCAAGTTAAGGTACCAACAGCTTTGTAAGCTTTACAAATGCCCTCATGGATTTTTATAAGTACATAATTTTTGTCTTTTGTAAAGACACACTTGAGCTAGGGTTGGCTATAGGATTGCTTATATAGGACTCCATCTTCTTTAAAGTAATCAATGGCATTATTGATGATGGCTCAAGCATTCTTTGGCTCAGGTGTGAGTTCCTTACACTTTAAATACTTGATGAGTGGACTCATCCAGTTGACTTCGTCGACTATGACAACTATGTTCAGCAACAGTAAGGTGTTAGGCTGAACCCTTTCTTCCATCCAGAGTCCATTATGCAATATTGCCTGAGGAGAGGCCATCAGTTTAGCTAGGGAATCTACCTTTTCATTATTCTCGCAAGGGATTTGTTATAGTGTCCAACTTCCTCCTTTCATTTCTATATTTGCTAAGAGGGGTTTTGTGTGCTTGTTATACTTGACCATATTAGGCTTACTGATGGCATATTGTCAAAGGAGCTGCTAGACCAACAATCGTGAATCACTGTGTATGATAAAGTGTTTAGCTTGGACTTCTTGTGCTAGTTATAGTCCAATAATTAGGGCCTCATATTTTATTGTATTATTGGTGGCTTAGAATTTTAATCTAACAACATATTTAATAGTGATTTTTTTAGTCCTTCTTATAAGATTATTCCAACTTTTACCCTTTCATACTTAAGACTCCGTCTACATAGAGTATCCATTCTTTTTTTCCTTGATCTATTCGAGCTTTTGTTCTTCACTTATTAACTCACCTATAAAATCTTCCAAGACTTAAGCTTTCATGGCTTGCCTTGGTTTGAATATGATATCAAATTTTCTAAGTCAAATCGCCCATTTTGCGATTTATCCTAAAGTTTTTGCCTTTTACAATATCTTGCTTAAGTTTTTATCTGTGTAGATCGTTATGGTGTGGTCTTGGAAGTAATGCCTTAGCTTTTATGGTTGAGCTGACTAGCGCATGGGCTAACTTCTCAAACATGAAGTAGTTTAGCTCGGCCCTTTTGAGGACTTTGCTAATGTAATAGATCGACTTCTGTTTTATTTCTTCTTCCCTGATTAAGACCAAAGTGATTATGTCTTTGGTTGTTGCTAGGTACATAAAGAGTGGCTAATCCTGTGGGGGGCAGCTGAGCAAAGGGGGTGAGCTGAGGAATGCCTTTAGTTCTCCAAAAGCTTTTTAGCATTCGTCATCCCATTTGAACTTTTTAAGATCTCTTAACATTTTGTAAAAAGGCAGAAAATGTCGTACTGACAATGATATAAATCTTCCAAGTGTTGTGATTCTTCCATTAAGCTTATAGACTTCATTAATGGTTCAGGGTGGCTTTATGTCTAAGACTACTTTGTTTTTTTTTTTGGGTTAGCCTTTATGCCTTTTTGAGAAATCATGAAGCAAAGGAATTTACCAACTTAGATTCTAAAGGCATATTTTTTTGGATTAAGCTTTATGTTGTATTGGTTGAATAATTTAAAGGCTTTTTTTAGGTCCTTGGCGTGGTCTTCAGCTCGATGACTTTTCACTATCATATCATCTGTGTAGACCACTACTATTTTCCTAATCTACTTTTTGAACATATGGTTTATCAACCTTTGATAAGTGGCTCCCACATTTTTTAGCCCAAAGGGCATAACCTTATAGCAGTATGCCTTCATAGGTCACGAAGCTTGTTTTTTCCTCATCCAGCACAAACATTTGTATCTGATGATATCTTGCGATGAAGTTATATAACTCATATCCTACTATAGAATCAACGAGCTCATCTATGTTGGGCAGGGGTAGCTTTCCCTTGGGCATGCTCTGTTAAGATCTATGAAATAGACACACATCTTTCATATTTCGTTTAGTTTTTTCACTAGTATGGCATTTACTAGCTAGTATAGATATTGTACTTCCTAAATGAAATGATTATACAACAACTTGCACACTTCCTCAATAATGGCTTTTTGACGTTCTGGTGCGTGGTTTCTTCATTTTTACTCGACAGGTTTTGTCGAGCTTTCAATGTTAAGCTTATGGACGATAACCAAGGGATCAATCCCCTTGATGTTTGATGGAGACTACACAAATATGTACAGTGCTTCAAGAAGAGCCAAGTTGATTCTTTTTCTATTGTTTATGTAAGTTCGATGCCAATGTAGAGAGCTCAATTTTCTCCTATTGGTAGTGGTTTCAATTTGTTGTTGGTTCAACATTTTTATGAGTGTTTTCGGGAATGAAGTCTAATGGTTCAAAAGAAACAACATGGTTTAACTTCTTGAGGATGTTCATATATGTCTTTCATGCTTTCTTTTAATCTCCCTTAACAATTGCCATGCCTTACTCAATTAGGATCTTTACTATAAGATATCTGATACAAGTACACGTTGTTGTGCCATTCAAGATTTGTCTTCTAATGATGGTGTTGTATGTAAAGGGAATGTCTATGATCATCAATATGGCTTTGAATTTCTTTATGATTTCAGTATCTCCCAACTCCATGTTTTGCTCAATGGATCCCATCACATCGACTTGGGTTCCTCCTAGCTCGATTAAAGAGGTTCAGACTAGATGCAACATCTTGAAATCCAACATTAGTGCTTTAAAAGCTTTTGCAGTTATTGATCGAGCTGCCATTGTCCAATAATGTCCACTTAACTAGGAAATTTTTAATTTGGCCCTGAACCACTAGGGCATTTACATGGGGAGTGTTGAACTTTTTGTCTTCATCTACAACAGAAAAAGTGATGGGGCAGAACATTAGTTCCTCTTCATGTGCATTACTATTAATAGAGTACATCTAATGAATTTGTCATTTTCTTGAGGTGGAGTTGTCTCCTCTTGTGGCTCCTCCTGCTATGACATCCACAAACCTTGCATATTGTATGTTATTGGACTTTTTATCTTGGTGTTCATTGTCTCGTGAGGGCTCATGCCTATTTTCCTCTAGGGCTACTCTCTTCTTGTGTTGGTTAAGCTTAGCCTATTGGACCAGTCTTTCAATATCATTCTTCAAGTCTCTGTATTCTTTTGTATATATATATATATTAAAGATTCATTGATGTTGACATTTTCCATCATGCGGCACATAAAAATACTAATGTTAAAATTAATTGTATACTGAGTCTAAATCAAAACTGCAGATTTCAATAAACAATAATTTGGTCAGTGTTAACAAGTACTTGTTGGCTTGTCCCCATCATGATGCGCATAAAAAGCAATGATTTAAATATGGTTTTCATCCTTAGTGTCGTTATATAGGTAGCTAAGAGTCATTAGGTTGTGATTTACACATTCCCAAACAATGTATATGCTTTTTAATGGAGAGCAAAGTTGAGAAATACTGGAGCTCATCTAGTTGCAACGAATTGAATGCGTAGTGAAATTGGTTTAAGGTAGTGTTTGGTAAATGTAATGTAAAATTAAATACAAATTCAATTGAATTATTAAATTAAAATTTATTTTAATTACATTACGTTGGATTTAATTATATCATACCAAATACTACATAAGATTATTAATTATGATTATCTATCTCTTTTTATAGAAATAATATATAAAAATCATATAAACTTATGTGGGTACTGTTGGTCTAGGATACTCAATCCTATGATTAAAACCTCTTTTGATCTTGACAAAGTAAATTGATCATCACTAATGTTTCAAATAAGTGTTGTTTTTGCAGAATTGAATCATTCCTTCTAGAAGAAATAAAGAAGTTGATGAATTTCAAAGTAGCATGAAAATCGCGACCGCAATCTTCATATTCGCGACCGCGAATCATGTTAAGACATGTTAAAAATCAGGCAGGCGAAATCGCAGTGTGATTCTCGGCCGTGATCCTTGAAGAAAGAAAGGACATTTCATCACAGACGAAATCGCGGTAGGAATCTCACCTGAATCGCGACCGCGACTTTCAGAAAATTCAAGAGGGAAGCAAGTCCACAACCACAGCCTGACAAGTGTCCAATAAGACTGTTGGAAGTCAAAAATCGCGAAGGGATCTTGCTAATAGCGACCGCAATTCTTGTGGAAGAAACTGACCAACTTTGGCAATTGAATTCGCGGTGACTGTCACGTTCTGAGCAATAAAAATTCGCGACCGCGACTTCTGAAAGTAGGTAAAGGACAACGGCTCTATTTTCAGTATGAACAAATAAGGAAATGCCACGTGGACTAGTCGTTACAAACAAACGGGGTTTCTCTTGAAGAATTTGGATTTCGCGACCGTGAAAGTCAGTAGCGACCGCGATTTCATCCTGACAAGCATTAAATGTAGAATCTGTCAAGCTTGTCTCAAGGATTTAATGAGCTATGATCTGCAACGTCTCTTTGAAGATGTTTGGCTATAAATACCCCACCAAACAACCATAAAGAAGGTTGCTAACAATTCTACTACAAGCATTGAAAGCTCTTAA
>CATIWR010025271.1:0-16885 GCA_949677035.1 Omphalea diandra
CATCAACTTCTTTATTCCTTCTTGAGGAAATGATTCAATTCTGCAAAGACAATACTTATTTGAAACATTAGTGATGATCAATCTACTTTGTCAAGATCAAAAGAGATTTTAAACATAGGATTAAGTATCCTAGTCCAACAAGGTTTATTTATCATATATTCACAATCCAACATGTATTTAATGTACATATATATTAACTATTGTTAAGACTAGTGAGCATAAACTGGTTTCTATCTAGATGTATGTACATGACACAAGGAGAGATAATTTTAAATCAGCCGACAACTTGTGGTTCATGTGTCCCTATGCAAAACTTTATGCACCAAGATGTCCAAATCTCGTGCTTCGGTATATGAAAAATATAATTGCGATTTGGTGAGTCACGACTCAATGAATAAAATAATAATTAGATTTTTAGGTCACAACCAACAATCAATTATTATCAGGATGCATTACAAGTATAACCATTGACTATACAAGTGCAAATGCAACAAATTGATTTTTGTCGTGACCTTGCAAGGCAAACACTGCTCTTGGGTATTCATGTGATTCAAAATACATTTGATTTTGCTGGCCATCATATAATAAGTGATTCATTTGATCAATAACATGTGTCAATTGGACCTATTGATCCATCTTCCATGTGATTTGAAAGTGTTTGACAAGCCAGTTATGACATCATTTTAGTTCCATGTGTGAGTGCTCATTCACAAGTGCTATACCAAGTAATCATCAAGAGTATATGATTCTCACTTGACTTGTATTCACATGTAAAATATAATAATTCAATCACATATACATGTAATAAAACATAATCATATTACAAAATTATCATACACAAATATTGAATCCAATTATGGTTTTTACTCACCTTTTGATGTGATAAACCTTTATGGTAGGTTTGATTCTCTCTCTAGGGCTTCCTTAACATTTTGAGATCCTAACATTTGATACATACATGGTTATAAATATGTCAAAAGGATTATGAATGTTTGGTATGCAACTATGGCATGATTCATGCAAGTGGATCTAGTGTTTATACATATTTTCCTTATATGGTAGCTTGAGCTTGTCATACTATCATAGCGATAACTCCAGCTATACTCATCCAAATGACTTGATTCTTTTTTACAAACAAACTAGATACATAAACACACAACATATTTAAATTTCAATCCAATATAAGACACATAAAAAATGTGGTGAATTTTTGAATTTTGCCCTATTGCAATGTCATCTCAGTTTGAGTAAGTCTTACATTCTTAGGTACATCTCAAATTTTACAAATCCAATTGCAATAATAATCTATTATCAATTACAAAACATGTAAAAGAACATTTTTCATGTTTTACTCATTATCTAATTCAGTCTATAAGGTCAACAAAACAAAGGACCAATCTCAGGGTGAGTAGATTTGTAACATATTGATGAAAAGTCATGATAAAGGGACAATATCTTAACAACCATGTTGGATTTGGCAAAAATATTTCACAGGTATGTAGATCAGACATAAACATACAACTTTCAAGTTTGGATCATTATCAAATTCTAAATCTATGACTATCAAATTCTTGGAAAACAAAATCAAAGGAAAGGTAGGGTTTCATCTGGGTACATGGTTAGTCCGAATCAATGAGTCATAACTCTTTCCACATAACAAATCAATCAAAACTTATTAATATGTTTTTAGAGGGGATATAAAAACCTACAAATTTCATGTTTTGTACTTTATCAAAATCAGAATATAAGGCCATCAAAATATAAGAAAATATAAGACTAAAATCATCTCGGTTCGTATGTGACCTAGCAATACTGAGAGAGTCATATCTCCTCACACGCACAGAATCAAGCAAAAATGTTTCACAGGAATTTAGATGAGACATAAAACTATTTTTATATTTTTCACTTTCCCTAATTCCTCTTATATGGTTACAAAATCGTGGGTGCAAAATTCTGCTCTAACAGCAAAATCAACAGAATCTGCTCTTGTTCTCTTGGATTACAACTTCCATCTAAGAGATCTACCTCAATTACTCCATAATTCTCCCCAACCATGCATGATTAATATGTTGTGAGAGGTTAATTTCGGTTGAGAAGAAGATAAATTAACTTACCTATTGTCCCAGAATCATAAAAACTTATGATTTTGTCCTAGGTAGCTCACTCTTCTCCCTCTCCTTCTGCTTCTTTTTCTTCTTTCTTTCTTTCTTTCTTTCTTTCTTTCTCTCCTCTTTCTGTTGTATTTTGTCATTCTCCTTTCTTACTAAACCCTAATGGTCTTTATTCTTATTTTAAATAAAACAAAAGATTAGGGGCTGATTTCCTATTGGTTGAAAGTTAAAAGTTTTGCTTTTAGTTCCTCTTCTTCACTTCTTAAGCACTATATATATATATATATATAGACACACACACACTTATATTTACTAGGACTAATTGACATCATGCTTTTTGGAAGGAAAATATTTATTTTGGCCATATAGATTATTCGTCGAGAAGGTACGCTCGAGAATAAAAGCGATAGGAAGTGAAATTATCAATTTTGACGATTCCACTATGGAGAGATTATCAATCATATTAATAATGAAGGTCTTGTCAATAATTTTTTCAAAAAAATAGTATCTTTAATTATTGTATAATAACTATAAAGTTTCAGACTTAAGTTTGTTTAAGGTTTATTTAATTTGTCTATATAAGAATGTAATTTATTTAAAAGATGCTATAAATCTTTTTGAATATTTGTTGTCTTGTAAAATTTTGCTCTATCAAAAAAAAAAAAAAATTTCTCAGTTTAAAAAATTTTTCTTTTACTTTCACATTACCACTAGGCTAAGTCATTGATTGTATATTTTTATTTTGATATTACATATGCCATATCTTAAATATCTATTAAATTGATTAACTAATATATTTTTGATGTGATTTTCATAAATGATTTTCTTTTTTAAAACATTTCATTTTGATTCTGAAATATTTTCAAATGAACTATATACACAAATTGAAAATGATCATGCCTTTAATAAAGACAACTATTAGAATGATTATAATAATAAAATTTAAATAAATTTAATATTTATTTTATTAAATAATTAATTAAATAAATTGAATGAATAAAAAATTATTATCGAGTAAATAAAATAAATTTCTTAAATAATTATGTATGAAGATATTTGTAAGAAATGATTGTCTATTAATTCATATTTTCAAGTTTAGGTAGCACAATTTCAATAAAAAGTTTATTAAATTTGAATGAAGTAAATTGAAATCCTTTTTAGGTTCAAAAGAAGCTTCTTCACTCAAAAATTGAGTTGTTATATCTTCTTTGAAATCATCACTTTCTGACTCAGAACAACTAGAAAGCAGTAGATTAATCAATTGCTCTTTTAATTTTTTAGAAATGTCAAGAGCATTAATTTTGTGTTTCATAAAATATTGATTCTTAAAATGACCAATTCTTCCATATTTAAAATATCCATTTAAAATATACAGGAGCCACAGATTGTTTTTTAGAAAAATGCATTTTTTTTTACTCCCTAGGTTTTGAAGAAGGTTTTAAAGAAGAGAGTTTTGATGATTTATGATACTGATCATTTGAAGAAGATTTTTTGATTTCTTGAAATTTTTGTTTTTTGAAAAACTCTTTTTATTTTTTTACAAAAGGAGGAGTTATTTTTCATAATCATATTGAAAACAAAAATTTCCTAATTTTTTACTATTGTTCATTTCATACTTTAACCTAGCACTTAATTTCAAATCAATACAAATAGCAAGACCTTCGTTATTAATATGATTGATAATCTCTCCAAAGAAAATATTATCATAATTAATAATTCCACTCCCTACCCCTTTTATTCACGAGCGTACATTCTTAGAGAATAATCTTGGCAATCCAGAAATAAATCTTTCCTTTCAAAAAGTATGATGATAATCAGTCCCAATAAATAATTTTGTAATAAAGATATCTTTATACCAATGAAAATCTGATAATTTTAAACAAGTGAGATTAGTCAAAATTTCAGAAGATCTAGCTTGAAAATGTCATGGATCTCTAACAAAACATTTAGTAATAGTAAAAATCAAAGTTGCAACAACATCATGTTCATTAGTATGAAGAATACATTGTCCTTATGTTCTTGCAACGACTCTAATAATAGTTAAAATATGATTTTTATCTGCTTCATTAACATAATTATCCTACCAATCTTTGAGTTGACCGGTAAAACTAGAGATTAACAACTTAGCAATATTTGGATCATTTTGTCCTTTTGATTTATAGGCTGAAGCAGTCGTAGTCATCTCATGTAATATATTTAAGATAAGATATTCACTTAAACCATCAATATTCCACTCACTATGGCTTTTCCATCATATCTTGATTGGACCATATCTCCATGATCTTTATAGTGAACATCAGGAGGAGTGGTTTCTTTTGTAAAATTTTTGTGTTTTTGGAAAACTTCTTTGAAGAAAAATTTTCTTAACGGAAGTTTCTTCTTGAAATTGGCTTTTAATTTCTTGAATGTCCTCAGTCTCATCTTTAGAAAAAAAACATAAATTTTAAAAAGTAATTGTTGAATAGGAGAAGGAATAGGAAGACTTGAACTTGTAGTTAAAATATGAAAAGAGTTTTTCTTGTATTTTTTTTTTTGTAAAATATCTTTGTTAGAACTTAACCTGCATTCAGTTGGTAGTTGAATTAGCTAAAAAAGAGGTTTTGAAGGTTTTGTAATAGGTAGTTTATTTAAATAATTTCCTTTTGAAAAGTTTTGAAGTTCTATCCTATCAAGTTGAGAAGCAATACTATGTAAAATACAATTTAAATAGTTGTTTTGAAACTGAATATTTTTTATATCAGGTTTTCCTATCATCATCAACAACATTAATTCTTTTAAAAGGATAACAAATAACTTCTCCTTCTTTCACTTCCTTGAGAGGAGGATGAACACTTGAAAAAGTACTTCTAGATGTTGTAATCCAGGATTGAGTGATTCTTTCATTAACGTTAATTTCTTTAAAAGGAAAATCTATTTTTTCTAGATTGTAATATAAAGTGAACTAGATAAAAAATCGAACATTACATTTAATAGAATTTAAGAAACCATAATATTTATTTTTTAAAACATCTATTTGTTCATCATTAAAATGAGTAATAAACTAACTCCATTTCTCCTTATTATAATCTTGAGAAAGTTATTTTCTCAACATCTCTTTGTCAATTAAAAATGGTTTTAAAATCATATTAATAGTTTAAAATCCTTCCATTTGAGAATGGGAGGGAGATAGCCTTTCAAGAACTGCAGAAATAACTTCTTCATCAGTCTTCTGGTCTGTTTCTCTATAAATAGCTCCTGGGACATTATTAGAAAACCCATCTTGTTGAAGTTGAGAAGGGATATCTCTAGAAGAATCCCTAGGGTTTAAGATTTCTAGCAAGAACGATAATAGGAGAAAAACTGGTAGAAAATGGACTTTTAGATGAGAAGTACTACACCCCAATAATGGTCACTAGCATATGTCTGTAGTATCATTTTCCCTATAGTGGAAATCTATAAAGGTGGCAAATCTTGCATCTCTACTTTTATTTGTTTGACTGCTTTTGCCTGACTGGTACTCCACTTAGGAGGATTCTTTTTCAACATTTGCCTTAGTGGACTGGCTTCTTTGTGAAGTAAGGGACAAACTCTCATAGATAATTAGCAATTCTCAAAAACTGCTGCACTTACTTTTGAATGAGATATTTCTATGGAAACTTAAACAATTCAGTGGCAATATATGTCCTGATTTGTACTGGCCATCTTTAAACATCATACCAAGGAACTCTATTTCTTCTTTTGACACATGCATTTTTGTGGATGACAACATCACTTCGAACTTTCTTGTCAGCTTTATGAATTGTGATAAGATCACTTGATGGGAATCTTTATCCTTTGAAAAGAGTAACACATCATCAATGTATATTAATGCACTATGAAGGATAGGTTCATATATTCTGATCATTGCCTTTTGGAAAAGTGATGGAGCGACTTTAAGACTAAATGACATAACTGTCTATTGATAGTGTCAATGAGGTATGCAGAATGTCATTTTTAGACGATACTTTGTTTTGATTCTCAATTACCAGAAACTTGCTTTAAAATCAAATTTTGAAAAACATTTTCCTTAAGACAAATGAATAAATAGTGAGGAAATTTTTGGAAGGGGGAACTTATCATCTTTTAAAAAATTATTTAAAGGTTGATAATCTATTACATGCCTTTTTTTTCCACAAATCCGTTCAGATCTTTTATTTACATAGGATGTCTAGCAAGCCCAATCAGAATTTATAAGTTTAATAACTTTTTGGGTGAGTAGTTGAGAACATTCTTGGTAGGCCAGGATTAAATCATCAGGGTTCATTCCTGGATGGGTGGTTTTGCTTAGATTGATGTCTTCATTCATTTTGAAAGGTAAGGTTATGAAAAGTATGGATTAGTCCATAACAGGTTCTAGTGTTTTGGTTAAGAACTCTGTGTGGCTCTTGGCACAACAATGAGCTTAAAGGTCTTAATAAATGTTTGAAAAGGTTGGGGACATTTAGGCTGAAAGTGTTTAGGTCATAAATATTGAGTTGACTGTTGTATGAGGCTGAAAGCAATTTTTAAACTTAAGCCCTTTGGAAAGGACTCTAAGCTTTGATATTTTTCAATAAAGATCGAATCCCACAATAAGGTCTTTGTCTGGAAAAGAATGGATCTAACAATCAGGGAAAAATTGAATAGTAATGGCCTTTGTTGTTATTAGGCTTATGTAAAAGATTTCTCTATTTGCAACCTTGAAGTACTTCTTATGAGTCTTTTAGAACCTTGAAGGAATAACCCTTGGGTTTACCATGGAAAGATGGGTTCTCGTATCAATGAAGGCTATGACTTTTATGGGTTTTGAAAATTTCTCTAGCAAGATGTGAACAAATGCCAAAGGAATAGGATGAGCATCTTAAATCCCTAGTTGATTTATTACGTATATGGGATAACTAGAAAGAAAAGTCATACCATTGCATAGTGGCATTGAACTGAATGAATGAAAGTGTTCATCATATTTTGCTCCCTCATCTGAGGATGAGTAGTCCTGAATAGCAAAAACTATTTTTGGAGAAGCTATTTTGTAACATCCTCATCCACATTCATTGTCATTATCACATGAACATATCCATTGCATAAATGATATGAAATCTCATATGAACATATGTATTGGATAAATGATCATTTAGATACATGAATTGGATAAGCACGATGATGACATATACACCATTGCATTTAGGACACTTGAACATATATGCAACATTTGTATAGTTGCATGGAAAATTGTCTTATGTTGTGTGCATCTATCATAAATAATAGTGTTACAGAGCTTATTTTAAAATATAAGGAGCATCTAGGAATTAGAAGACGGATTGAGGTGCTTAAGGAGTGAAGAAGAGAGACTAAAAGAGGAAAATGAACTTTCAACCAATAGGAATGTAACATTATGATTTTGTCTTGTTACAATAAGTTTACAAGTGGAATTTTTTACCCTTTCGGATCAAAATATAGAGCTTAGACGTGAGGTATAGTAGAAGAAAAAGAGAGCTAAGGAAGAAAGAAAGGAAAAAAGAAGAAGAAGAAGAAGGAGAGGGAGAAGAGTGAGCTGTCTAAAGAGGAAGCCTAAGGTTTTTTGGTTCTGAGACAATAGGTAAGTTACTTTATCTTCTTCTCAAATGAAATTAACCCCTCATGACATGTTAATCATGCATGGTTAGTGAGAATTATGAAGTATTTGAGGTAGAGCTCTTGGATGGAAGTTGAAATTCAAAATAACAAGAGTTGATTGTGTTGATTTTATTATTAGTACAAAATTTTGTACCCATAATTTCATAACCCTAAAAGAGGAATTAGAGAAAGTTCAAAATATGATATTTGTATCTTTATGCTTCATTTAAATTCATATGAAACAACTTTACTTGATTTGGCGTGTGTGAGGAGTTATGGCTCCTTTATTAAGGTTGGTTCGCAACCAACCGAAATCACCTCAGTCTTTCTATTTTCTTATGTTTTGATAGCCATAGGTTTTTATTTTGATAAAGTTTAAAACGTGAAATTTGTATGGTTATGTCCCCTATAAACACGTATAAAGTAGTTTGGATTGATTTGTTGTGTGGAAAGAGATATGACTCATTGATTGTGACTAATCTTGTACCCGGATGAAACCTCACCTGTCTTTTAATTCTGTTTTCCAAAAATTTAATAGCCATAGATTAGGAATTAGGGTGATATGTTAAACTTGAAAGTTGTATATTTATATATTATCTACATTATTGTAAAATATTATTGCCAAATTTTGTATGGTTGTTGAGATATTGCCCTTTCATTATGACTGATTATCACCATGTTAAAAATCTGCTCACCCTGAGATTGGTCATCTGTTTTGGTGATTTTATAGACTGAATTAGACAATTAGTAAAACATGAACAATGTTCCTTTATGTGTTTTGTAACTTTTAGTAAATCAATTATTCAATTTGATTTGTACAATTTGAGATATACCCAAGAATGTAAGACCTACTCAAACTGAGATGACATTAAAACACAACAAAATTCAAAAATTCACCCCATTTTTTGTGTGCCTTATATTGGCCTAAAACTTGAATATGTTGTATCATTATGTGTCTAGTTTATTTGAAAAAGAGAATTAAGTCATTTGGATAAGTATATCCAGAATTATTACTATGAGAGTGTTGTAAGCTCAGGTTGATATATAAGGAAAAACATGCATAAACGCTAGGTCCACTTGCATGGATCATGTCATAGTTGCATACCAAGCATTCATAATCATTTTGGCTACTTATAACCATGTATGTATCAAATGTTAGGATCTCAACACTTTGAGGAAGCCCTAGAGAGAGAACCAAACCTACCATAAAAGTTGGTTACATTAAAAGGTGAGTAAAAACGATAATTAGATTCTAATGTGTATATGTGTTACAATTTTATGATGTAATTATGTCCTATTACATGTATATGTGATTGAATTGTTACCTTTTACATATGAATACAAGTAAAGCAAGAATTATATGGTCATAATGATTACTTGGTATACCATTGTTATGAACACTTGCATATGGAACTAAAAGGATGTTATGGTCGGCTTGTTAAACACTTGCAAATCACATGGAAGATGGACTAATATGTCTTATTGGCACATGTTATGAATCAAATGGTTGACTTGTTATATGCTGGCCAGCAAAATCAAATGTCGCTTGAGTCACATGAATTCCCGGGAGCGGTGCTTGCCTTGCAAAGTCATGACATAAAAATAAATCTATTGCACTTGCACTTGCATAGTCAATTGTTATACTTGTAATATATACTGATGATATTCTTATGTTGTTTGTGCCATAAGAATTTGATTATTATTTTTATTCACTGAGTGGCGACTTACTAAATCATAAATTTTAAATACTAAAGCATAAGATTGGACTTTTTGGTACTTAGAGTTTTGCATCGAGACATATGGACCACAGGTCATCGGCTGAATTCCAACTCTCTCTCTCTCTCTCTCTCTCTCTCTCTCTCTCTCTCTCTCTCTCTCTCTCTCTCTCTCTCTCTTTGTCTCATGTACATACATCTAGATAGAAACCAGTTTATAGTCATTGGCCTTGACATTAGTTAACATAATATGTACATTAAATACATATTTGATTGTGTGTACATAATGAATCGAACCTTTATGCATATGTATTTTAGACATGAATGCTATGAGTTTTATAAATAAAATTGGTCGTTAAATTTTTCATTTATAAAGAATAAGGACTCAATGTCTGCATCTTTTAAGTCCAATGCTGTAGAAATCTGTATCTGTTGAATAATTTTAGTTGTTTGTTTGGTCTTATTAAGATAATTTTTTGCAAAAATGTCCCTTTCTTCCATATAGGTAACATCTGTCTGTCTTTTTCTTTCCTTCATATTTCTTCCTTCTAAAGAATCTCCACTTTTTCTTTGAGGATGATTTATTTGGCCCTTTCATCTTGAAGTAGTGTTTCTTGTTTTTTTAGGGGCAGTAGCAATTCTTATCATTACCATTGCATTTGATAAGCAAATTTGACCTTTTACAAGACTTCTTCAAAAAATGATTCTTTTGTCTGTCTAACATCTGATTAATGACTTTTCTTTTGTCACAAAGTTTTTCTAATCCTTAAATCATCAACTGATAAATCTCACTAAATGTCAAATCATTTATAGATTTATCCTTCTGCTAGATAATCCAATGCATTGATGAAGCTAATAAGTCAAGAATAGAGGTAATGAAAGTTTGTTTTTAAATCAGGATTTGCCCATCCACTTAATTGGTAAAATATTTTTGACATTTTCTAATAATGAAGGACCAAATCCTTCTTTAATAATGAACAACATTTCATATTGAAGAACTTTTTATGAGTTATATCATTGAAATCCTGTGGATTCCAAGTAAATTTGTTGTAAAAAATTCTTAGGAATTTCGAAGCTCGTGGACTCTGCATCAGTCTTAACTTTGAATATTCATCATAAGTCATTTACCAATCTTGCATTCTCCCTATCAGTTTGGTAATAAATTCTTCTAATAATGTTTGTAGAACAACTACTGGCTTTTTCATCTGGGAATCTATCCAAGCTCTGAATTATTAGAATTTGTCTTTGTAATATTCTGGACTAATATCATCCAAGGAAAACTAGGGTCTACAACTTTTGTAAGGAGGCTGCCTTATATGTAGAGGAGGAAAAATATCCATATTTTCAACAAGAAGATCAACAGTATAAGGAGGATTGGTAGTAGATTCTCCTGTTTATAGATCTGCCATGAATTGAACTCGAATTCCTTCTTCTTTTTCTTATGACTTAGTATCCATTTCTTCTGATGGCTCAGACTCAAAGGATTAAGAGGTAGATTCCCTAGTTTGGGAATTTATCATGAATAAAGAAGAGACCGAGTGGTAGCCTTTTATAAGTATGAGACAATTGGGTTCATCGTTAGGGCCTTTGGTGGTTCATCCTTTTTGTGTGATGGTTTTTCAACAAACTCGATTGAGGAAGTCATGTGCATAGAAGTGTCTTGAGTTTTGGATGGTTTTGGATGAGGGTTCATATGAAACTTTTCTGATCTTAATTTTTTATGAAAGAAGTCAGTAGAGAGTCCAAAATGTTCAAGTTCTACAGTAGTGGGAGTATAAACTACAGGGGATTTTAGTGTGTATGATGAGGGTACAGATATTTCAACAGAATCATGAAAGGTAGGTTTTGGAAAAGTTGGTTAAGCTTGTTAGGTTTTTAAATCTTTCTCAATTCTTTCCAATTGATCCTTTAGCCTTTAAATCTCTGTTGTCTTTCTTTTTATTTCATTAGTTTGAGCTCTTTAATCCGCATTCTCATTACCTTCTTATGTTTTTCTTCAGTCAACACTTGAAGTCTCATTATTAACTCATAAACACCCTTTTGGTGATATGTAAGCCTATGATCAATTTGCTAGACTTGCATTGAGACCTGATCCACTTTAGTCTTTTTTTTTTTTTAAGAATCCTATTTTGCACTTGGGTATTATTAGATTGCCAATTCAATACAATCTCTACAGGAGTGACACTTGAAGGTTGACCACTCAAGTTAGTTCCTTATGGATTTTTAATATTTGCTATGGTCCAAATTTGTGTGTTGAGGTTATTTTAGTTTGGTAAAAGTGGAAATTCATCATTAGAAAATGGTTATTAGTACATGCATATATGAGGTAATGGTTAAGGACAAGTAGGGGGCACTAAGGTGGATAAAGGAGAACAAGACTCTTTTTTTTTTATCCATTTGAGGGCTAGACTTGGGCCATATTGGACATAATAGTCATACTTTCCTAATGGCTCTCCAAGCAGACCAACAGTTGGCTCACCATCTTCATATCTCATTTTCAATATTTTTCAGAGCATCTCCCTTTTTTTCCTTTTTAACCAATCATCATCATTTTTCCAGTAAAAAAGATAATCTGGGCAATTACAAGTATCAAAGAAATAATATCCATCTCTTTTAAAAGGATATACATGAGTTTCATTTGCCATAAATTGGACAATTGGTATGTCGTCTTCTGTCTCATAAGGATTCATCATGAATTGAGTGGAGAAGACTGTTGAACCCAAGGAAGAAAAGGAGGATTATCTTTCAAACCTTATTTTTACTATTCCATCCATCCTTCTATAGTAGACTGGTTTGGTAGACTGGACAAGTTGAGTATTTTCATGCATCTTTTCATAGCTAGAATCCACTTTTCTAAAAGCAATTAAAAAAGTTCATTCCTAGAAATTCATCTAGGAATATGGATGCAAATGGGGGCACTTTGAGTATTAGCAACTATAAAAGAACATCATTCTCATGAGGAAGAGAAAGTCTATTGCATGATTTTGAATTTTGTAGATCATCTGGTAATGAAGAGTAGCTACTATAGTTGTAACCACTTGAGGGGTAGCGGTGATTTATATTTGTACCTCTAATGCACTTAGAACATGTGGGTCTTTTAAGGACAAATTAAAGTTTAGATAAAAAATGAACATCACAAATCCAACATTAAGGAAGTCTTCATCATTCTTATTACAACATGCTAGTATTTTAAGTCTCAGTTATCTAGCAAAGCAATCCTAGCAAAATAGGCAAACCTTTTCTATCATGATAACTTATTGTGAGCCTTATTGCTCAAAAGTGGATGTGGGTGTAATCTTGACTCATCCATTAATGTATAAATTCTAGAGGAATCTCTAAGCAAATGAACTGTTCTTCTCCAATAGCTTGAATAGAACACTGAACAAAGCTAGAGGATTGAACATACTCTTCAATGGCTTTTGGAGACTACTTTATTAAAGTTCTTATGGAGCGAATCCATGAACTTTTATTTTTTTGAAAGGCATCATAAGGGTTAAGGAAAGAAATATTAGTGTCTTGTATTTTTTTAGTTATCTAGGATAACTTAACTTATACAGGTAATCTATCTTAGAAGAAGAAGATCTTCTAAAGATAAGTGAGGGAGGAACATTTATAGTATGAGGGTGTTGATGGAGTAGTTTGTGAGGATAAGGTGTTTGTAGGTGTTGGTGTTTCCATGATAGATTGGATGCCTCCAGTTGTTACTCATACATGTTATTCACAAGTTTCTCTGTGTGAATTTGAAAATCATGATATTATCTAACAAAATATATTGCTTAACCAATAAAAATTGAAAAATTTAGAATCACAATATGTTTTGCTTATTTTTACAGCCTTAGAGTCTTTAATTATGAAAAAATATATATATAATTTCTTCATGTTTTTAAGTTGTTTATGGATTTCTTATCAATTTTATATTTTTGTCTTTAAAGTCCTTAATATAAAGAAAATTAAAATTTTAAGAATTTGATGTATACAAATTGAAGAATAAAGAACTCAATAGCATAATTATTAAAGTTTAGGGCCTTAGAATGAGTTGTCTATTTTTAGAATAAAATAATTTTTTTATTATTCACATGATTTTCACAAAAGTATAATATGTGTTCTAAATTCTATCAAAAAAAGGGAGGAGGGGCTAAATCAAAGAAATAAAATAGTCAAAGGGCTTAATGAATACAAATTATAGTAGATGGGCTTAAAGGCTTAAAGATGTTTTTTGCTTGATAACATCCATAATGACATCTCTATTAAGCATATGATTTTGAAGAAAATGTTATCTAATGTCTAAATATTTACTCCTAAATTTTAGCTAGGATTCTTGGTCAAGTTGATAGTACTAGAGTTGTCACACTTAATTAAAATATTGTCCAAATACAAACTATAGTCTTGTAGTTATTGCTTCTTCCACAGGATTTGAATACAACATAGCCAATGGCCATATATTCCATTTTGGCCATAGAAATATCAATGAAATTTTCCTTCTTTCTTATTAAAGATATTAAAGGCCCGACATATGATCAGTACCAAATGTACTTATCCTATTAAAAATATTACTATCAAAATCTACAATACAATATGCCACTAGATCAAAATTGGTATAACTCCATAGTTTTATAAGCCCTTTTTGTCTAATTAATCTTTCTTTGACTGGAACGATGGAATCTAACAATATGAAACACCAATTGATTTTATCCTCAATTTTCATGCATAAACTAGTGAGTGAAAATATTGAGTATAACTCAGCGAGCGGATAAACCAATAAACAAAACATGTAAGAGGTGTATTACTTTATACTATTTATAAGTATTTCAAAACTAAACTTAAATAATTAACAAAATAACAAAATTTCAGTAAACTGTATAATAAATATAATTTTCAAAATTCTTCTAAAAATCATGGTAAAATCATACTATATATTTTTATAAGTCAAATCTCTCACTTTGCATATCTCAATTTTATAAAACTACATAATTTTTTAACATTTATATTTTCTACATGCAAAACATAATATAATTAAATCAATTGTAAATTCTAAATACTGTAGCAAGAAATTCTATTAGACATTCGTATACAAAATCCTATTCATCGAAGCTGCAATCTCAAGCGCAATAAAACTAAGTTCGCAGCTTGAAAGCAAAAAAGTTTCCATCTTAGGCACAATGATGACGTTGGCAACCCAAAAGCAAATATAAGTTGGTCATATGCATGCACCAAACTACGCACAAAGGACAACTACTTGTATACGCCGCAAAAACTGTTTGTATACCATATGTTGTTATATAAAAAAAGTAATAATCATAGGCACAAATATCACCGGTCATCATGGTATTTGATTTGATAAGCTTATATTATGAATGTATTTAAACTATTATTTTCATATAATAAACTCCAAAATATTTTTCTCTTTTCTAATTTTAATTATGCATAATCCAAAATAATTTCCTACCTTGAAATTATTATAAAGCATACTTTTATTTAATAAATTTAAAATATTCACCTATATTTCAATTTCAATAGAATATAATTGTATTTGTAATATCCTTATTACAAAAATTATTGTAAAGAAAAGCAAATTTTAAAATTATATATCGATATAACAAATTCATTAATCTATAATGTGTTTAATATATATCCATTTACCAAAATTTTGCATCAAAATAATCATTCATAAAATAAATTAGAAAGGATAATTTTAAGCAAAATATATTCAAAATATATTTATTCACTCTCCAATCTTTAACATCAAAATAATCATTTCATAAAATAACTCTTAAAACTTATCTTTAAATTAGAAATTAATCCAACACATACATACATATATATTTATTTAAAATAAAATAACTTATTAACAGTTCATCCACTCACCTTAATTGTAGAACTAAAACCTACTATCTTCCACTCCAATTATTGATTATATTTCAAATAAATTCTTCAACCATTCAACCCTGTAAACATATACACACATATTTCAAAAATATTCTATTTACCTCCTTAATAATTTTATTTATTTTTCTCTCTATTTAAATAAGTTAATCCTACTAAAATTCTCCAAAATCTCCTCTATAATCTAAACTAATTTCATTTGTAAAATAATTCCAATTCATGCAACTAAACATAATAATGCAATATTCCTCTAGAGTCTCCAACAATTCAATATGATATATGCTCCAATAGTACATAATTCTATTAAGTTAAAATGAGATATCTAAACCCTCAATTAGTATCATTATATTCATCTCATCATAACCTCTTAAATTATATTCATAGCCATTAATAATTCTCTCTTAATTAAAATTAAATATTTATTTTCATAAATATCATTAAACTTTTCATGTCTTTCAATTTAGTCCAAAAATATAATCAACCTCACATAATATGCAATTAGCTCTAATTCCTCCATCAATAATTCAATTAAAATTATTTTACATCCATATGATTCATTTTTTAGTAAGTAATCTCATCTAAACATTAATTTTATATTTTAGGACTTAATTTATAATTATTAAAAATTTATACAAATTCATAAAATCTTATTGAGACCTTAAAAATTCAGAACTTAAACCATCATGACTAGGGTGAATAATATGATTTCCTGGGATGAATTTATATTTGGACCTGTCAGATTACCACTAGACCACGACATGTGGTGGTTGGAGTTCACCATCGGTGGCCATTGGAAAAATGGTCAAAGTTATCTTATAAATATTTTTGCTAAAAGTCTATAGCAATTGATGGTGTCGTCCTACAAGCAACCAATTATCTAAAATAAAAAAAAAAATCAAAGTTTGACTAAAAATTTGATCAATTATTCATCTACTATTCGATTTCCTTTTTAGGCAAATTAAGTTGGAAAGAGAGATTTGTATAGAAACTTGAATAATTCAAAATGGAATGGTCGTTGGAGAGATATCACAATTTGAAATTTCTTCTATGTTTTGGCCTAAAATTGTCTAAAATGACGCCATTTTAGCCATCGAGAAGAAATGTGACCTGTGTTAGTCGCGCATTCAAAATTGCATCATTTGGGCATGCATCAACCTCTCTCTCTCTCTCTCTCTCTCTCTATCTCTATGCTGGTGAGACACTCTTTCCTTATCTTTGGTTTTGACTCTAAGCCAAGACCTATATTTAGCTTTATCCCTTGTTTGCAATTGACCTTCCTTTTTCTTTTTTTTTTTTTACCTTTGCTTTTCTTTTTCTTTCATTTCATTTTTTTTTCAAAACACCATGACCACCACCACCACCACCCAACAACAACAACAACAATAATAATAAAAATAATATATATATATATATGTGTGTGTGTGTGTGTGTGTGTATGTACATACATACATACATACATATATATATATGTATGTATGTATGTATGTATGTACATACATACACACACACACACACACAAACACACACACACACACACACACACATATATATATATATATATATATA